>JAVGVS010000801.1:0-96513 GCA_032718565.1 Distichodus sexfasciatus
AATATAGATCCAAAGAAGCTAGTGATGGGAGTTCCTTGGTATGGTTATGACTACTTGTGCCTGAATTTCTCAGAGGTATGTTTCATGCTGGTCATTACCAAGTATTGTTGGACCTATGCTGGTTTTTAAAGAGGTGCAAAAAAACTTGATTTGATTTTTGCACTTTGAAGTTTGCACTTTGAAAGTTTCTTTAAAATGTAATACACCTGCTGTTAATTTCCAGCATTAGGAGGAACGAGATTAGGGAATGCATCACATTCCTGTTTTTCTTTGATTTACATGCAGTTAGTGTCATAGATGAGATTCTTACTTAATATCTTAACATAAAACCTCAGGCTTGTACGGTTTTGTGCTATTGTGATAGCTGTAGCAGGATTTTAGCTTTTTATCTGTTGTACCAAAACAGATAAAACAGTGCAAAAAGATTGCAAAAGCCAATGCAATCGGATGGTTTTGTTCATTATATTGTCCTACCTAAAGCCTTGATAGCCTTACTTAAGTAACTCATGATTTAATGATAACAGACCAAATTCTCTTCATTGCAACACAAAGTAAGTGTAGTGTGGATTTATCTTTTGTAGGTAGGAGTGTGCACAATTCCTAAAGTGCCTTTCAGAGGGGCTCCTTGCAGTGATGCATCTGGAAAACAAATCCCTTACAGCACTATGATGAAACAAATCAACAGCTCCATATCTGGGAGGCTTTGGGATAAGACACAGCTGGCTCCGTATTATAATTACAAGGTCTACAAAGCATGACGTGGAATGCTCTTAATAATTTGCCTGCATCATTGAAGCCACAGTTGCCTGTGTTTTTTAAATTTTATTTTCCTGTTATTCTATAGGATAACAAGGGGCAGATCCATCAGGTGTGGTATGACGATCCTGAGAGCATCTCTCTGAAGGCTGCCTATGTCAGACAGCAGAGCTTGAGAGGGATTGGCATGTGGAATGGAAATCTACTGGACTATAGTGACAGCCCTGTCGCCCAGAAACAAAGCACTGACATGTGGAATGCTCTAACTCCAAACCAACAGACTGAGCCTATGACAGCCTCCTAGGGTCCTCTAGCTATTTCTGCTGCCTATTAAATGAAAAAAGCTCTGTGATTCACTCAAAGATATAGTTTAATAGTAAAAACAAATACTATTCCTGCACATGAATAATTTTACCAACTCAGCTCACAGTTTTTGTAATGGAAAATATTTTGAAATACAATGACCAGTATGTTGAAACTAGAGAAGAGGGTTCTGCTAGAAAGAGGCTAAAGCTTGATTTGAAAGAATTCTGAGAAGGCAGACCTGAAAGGTGAAGGTCACATGATGTCAAAGTATCTGATACAAAATAGATCTGAAGTAAGGATTAAAACAATAGCTGGGGTTGATTTTCATTTTGACAGTATGTACAAACTCCTGAACTGAGGAAGTGTCTGGGTGTGGTTTTATTTGTAATGTCAATGAGGGCTATTTGAGGTCAGTTGAATGGGCATTGTGACTTCTTCTGCATTAGCTCAGCTTTCAGGGCTCGAAGTTCTGTGATGGCTTGTTCCCTTAGCTAGAAACAAACACGATAAATTTACATTTGTATTGACTGGAGATTAGGAGAAGATTTTTTTCAGATGAAGGATGACGAGATACTGTAATTTCGTACCTTAATTTCTGTGGCAAGTTTCATTTTGGCATCATCCATGTTTTTCTTCAGATTATCGATTTCACACATCTCAGTCATAATCTGGATTATAAAATCGTTCTGTAAATGGTAATCATATGATATTCATTATTGCTCCTTTAATAATATGCTATACATGAAGTAGTTGGTAATTTACATTAGTAAAGCTGACCTTTGTGCTTGAAGATTTCCCTGGGTGTCTTTGTCTATTTCTCCCTTCTCTGGCTTGCAGTTGTTGAAACAGTTTGTTATAAAATGTCTCCAGCTCCTGGCGAAGACCTTTCAGTGTTTCTTCCAGGGGCGCTGTGGCTTTTTTGGTGTCAAAGTACATCCTCTTCCATTTGTCCCGTGCTGCGTTTGAAAAAGTTGGTTTAACGAACCTATTTTACCACATTTGTCACACAAACACGAGTTTAACAGTTACAATTGTGCTTACCTTGGTTCCTGCGGTGTCTGTTCAAAGCCAGCAGATCTTTCCCCTTTCTCAGAAGGTCTTGCCTTGTACTTTCTAGGCTTTTTCTCTCCTCTTTAACCAACCTGATTTCTTTCAGCAGTTCTTCCCCTGGTTAGAAATCAAAATTCTGAGTTTTTCATTTGTATAGCTAAAGCAAAAAAAGTGAGATGACATGACATAACGACATTGTATTACTGATAGTTGAAGAGGCCCGAGTAGTTTTTGACATATAAAGAGCCGGGGAGTGTGGACTAGAAGTTGAGTTGGATGCAACAGGAAGTAAAGATTCCATTCTGTCTCTGTGGACCTGCAGGGTTTAAGAAAAATATCACAACATTTTCTGCCATAAACCTTTTTCAGCAATGTTTACTGCCCAGTGGGCAGGAAAGAATCCATGCTGGCCATGGAATTTCGGTGAGTCATTAAAGGTCATAGTGATGTCCCTAAGGCCAGACATTTACGATAGGACAGCTTTCCATTTCATTTGTGTATACTGAAAACACCAATCTCAGAAATGTGTTTTTGTCTGATTGCTGTTTAATATATTATTAAAAAATATTAAGAGAACAGGACTGGTCTGCATGCAAAATGAATATGATTATTATACAAAATCTAAAACAGAAATCTAAGTAATACCTCATCACTCGATTTGTTTCTTGTTCGTTCCTTCGTTGTCCGTATGGATTTCCTAAATCACCAAGATGCTATTTTTATAACTCATAAACATAAATTTTTCTAATTCATCTTAATTTTACATGGTTACCCATTGCCTAGTTCCTCCACTGATTCCGGTGGTCCTGAATCTCTGGCAAGGTCTCTTTTGTAATGTCCCCTTTTCTCACCTCTTTCATTCACAGTCTTTTTAAAGGAGAATGCTTCTGCATAATGGGATTAAAACATAGTCCAAATAAGATCTCTGATTTAGTTCATTTTGTTTGCTTTGAAGTATTTAAACAATATTTGGATCAAAAGTGTACATTTTGTAGCAGCATAGGTGAACCTCTAGACAAAGATCACCTGGAGTCCTGAATGCATTTACTGAAGCAGGGTCTCTTTCTGAATGTGATTTCTCATAATGTTGCTTAATTCCAGGCTGCTCCTCTTCACCCCTGCACATGTTAGAAGTCTCAGTCCACATGGATTCTTCACAGCCCAAGGAGCCATCCTCCCTCTCCTTGGAGGAATTGTAGGTGTCTTCATCTTCCAGACTCTGGTCTAGGACAGACGGCTGAGGCCCTTGTTTGATCAGTGGAAATTTAACAGGCTCTTTTGTCCTGCCAGGTGCCAGAGCTGGTCTTTGCGGGGAGCCAGTCTGAGAGTCAGGGTTATAAATGGCAGTGTCTGAGCTCAGAGACCTGGAGTAAAGACTACTTGCGTGTTCTTCCACTGGCAGCAAGTAGAGCTCTGGATAAGGTGCCTGAAATTTGGGGATGACAATTCAAACATGCTTAAAGTCAAGTCAAAGTCAAAATAAACTTTGTCATCTCTGCTATATACTTTACACCTATACAGAGAGACGAGACGACATGGCTCCAGTTTTAACAATAAGAACAAGGAACAAAGAACAAATAAGACACAGAATTAAATAGGTAAATACAATATAAAATATACACTTTAAACTAGAAGTAGAAAGAAAGACAATTAGGATACATACTCAGCCTACAATTATGGTTTTGGAGTTGTCTTTTACACTAAAAAGTACATGTGAATGTGAATTTACGTATGTAAATGTGCATTTACATTTAGTGGTGGGAGTGGCCTTTTTGAAAGTGAGTGATTATTTGTCATTGTGAACACACCATAGGACAGCACAGCACACAGTGCACCACAATGAAATGTGACCTCTGCATTTAACCCATCTGTGAAGGAGCAGTGGGCAGCAAACAAGCACCCACTAAATGCAGAGGTCACATTTCATTGTGGTGCACTATGTGCTGTGCTACGGTGTGTTCACAATGACAGATAATCACTCACTTTCAAAAAGTAGGCTCCCTTGCCTATGGACCAAGAGGTCCAAGGCTCAAATCCAGCTCTGTTCTAATAGAGGGGTCCACCATCAGTGGACCCCTCAATAAGGTTCTTAACTTCAAGTTACACCAGAGAGGCTGTGCAATGTGTTCCTGCAATAAGAAATGGAAGTGACTCTGGATAAAAGTGTTGGCTAAATGCTGTTAACAGAGTCTGTCACTCTTACCCAAGCATCTTACAACTTCCTAATTCTTGTTTTTTGCTAATAATAATTTTAAGAACAAAATTATAGCAGTTATGATTATTTTCATGAGACATTCATCCCAAAATAACAAAATGTAGTGGTGGGTTTGTGTGGCCTGGTTCTTAGCATGTTTTGAAGGGCTGATAAAAGATAGGAAAACCTGTTTTTTTTAAGTTATGATATTTAGCACACCCTTTTATCTGAACCAGCTTAAATTTCAGATATAGCCAAGTAAAGTAGACTAAAGCTTGATCTTTTATAGAATTGCTTAAAAGCTCATCAATGTAAGGTTTGTTTTCAGGCATTTTATATCTACAAGGATTTTTTTTTACATAGGTTAGGATTTCTGTAACTTAACTTTTATTTAAATAATTAATTTTAATGATTTAATTTAATGTTACTGTTTCAGTAGTGTCCTAGGCTTACATTACACTACACGCTGTACTTGTACAACTACTAGTATGTTATGTTTAGAAATTTGATTCTTGATATGTAGGCAAGTATCCCAACACTAGGTCACCACAACCCAAAAGGAGCACCAATTATTATTTTCATCAGAATACCTACATAGGGTGGGGCAAAGGATCTTGCTTTCAAATCTTTTTCCTGTTTGGCTTTGACCTACATTTAAAAGACAAGAAACAAATTATTCAGGGTGTTCTTGTGTATTGGATGTCAACATCTATGTTGTGTTGTTTTTAACAGACCCGGGCATGGACTTTTATTTAGTCATAGTTGTTAGTTACTCACCAATGCCAAGCTCCTGCCAACACATTTTAGAAAGCTGTATTTGTCAGTCACTCTTTCAGGTCCAAGTAATACTCCAAGTTCATCTCTGATGGCTTTGAGACTTGCGTCTGGATAAACCCTGAAACAAGTTATAAGTGATCAATTTCATATAAAAAAAAATTAAGCAGAAAAAGGAAAACGCCTACTTGGATATGATCATAGATTTCTGCATTTTACATTAGAGCATTAATCTTTTAAACACTATAGGGCTAAATATATGACCTGTAGTATCTCAGAAAGGAAAATCTCTTCCTAAAAAGTCTGCTTTTCTTAATTGATCATCTACTTTTTTACTGTGCGTTAGTGCATCTCATTACCTGTATAAATGAATGTGATTTTGATTAATCAGGTCTAATTATGAACTGTATAAAAACACTCAGGGCTAGTTTCCCAGTCAAGGATTAAGCCTAGTCCTAGTCTAACTGTGAGTTTGAATGGCAAATCTCCATTGGTGCTACAACTTAGTCCAAAACTAGGCTTAATCCATGAGCAAGAAACCAGCCCTCAGATTTCTAAAGTTAGATATTACAGTGCTGTCTTTCATTGTCTGTTGTAGGTAGCTCTTGTAAAACAAAGTTTATTAATGTAGCTCAGGAGTTTAGAGGTTAATTGTTCATCTTTGTGTGAATTTGTGTATTTACTGCAAAGTCACCTGATAAATCCTGCAGATATGAAACAGTCTATAGCTTCAACTGAGACTTTGTTCAGTCTAGAATTCCACAGCTCGTCTGGAACAAGAAACACATGTAGCTCCATACACTGGATGGTGGAGTTAGAACGCAAATGTTAGGACCAAACTACATGAAAATGTTTGCAAAAAACAATGCAAGTTGATACGTACCTCTGAAATTCCAAATCCTTCTTCAGCATACGAGCTCATGTTTTCGGCGTCGCCGCGACCAATTTCTTGCGATTTTTGTTATGCACTTACGACACTTGACTTACATACGTCCAGGCGTCATGAGAAACATGAGCTGAAGTTCTTACGCTCAAGAGGTTTCTGCGCTCAACAGCAGCGTGTGCGGATGAGGGAGTACAGAAGTGCATTGCGTTCACCAATCTCGTAATTACGAGAAAAGGATGCAGTAATTACGCGATTTTTTTGGTCAAAATTACGACATCTTTTCTCAAAATTACGAGATCCTTTTCTCGTAATTACGAGATCTTTTCTCATAATTACGAGATCCTTTTCTCAAAATTACATCTTCAAAATTATTACGGCATCTTTTTCTTTCTTTGGTGAATGCAATGCGCTTCCGTAAAAAAGGCTGTTGATTGTTGCTAATTGTTCAAATGGAAGGAAATGAGAGGTTTGGACGGTGAAAGAGGCGATGTTCGTGTTCGTGTGTGGCTTCTAAAAGAAAGATCTGGGATTGCTTTTTTACTTTGCTTGAAAATATGACTTGCTTAAAATTCTTTTGCTTGTAAAACAACTTGTTTTGTGAGTGGGCGAGATCAACCAAGAAAGGTCGATGTGGCGTAGACATACTGCCCGCACATGCACAGATCATTCCCTTTCTGAGCACACCTGTTAGGACGGGTGCAGAGCAGGCTCAGTCACTGGCTGATCTGCAGGGAATATTGACGACAAAGTAGTACAGAAAGTAACTAACTTGTCAAAAAATGTCGCTAGATTTGTCGCTAGGCGCCCTTTGGGAAAAAGTCGTTAGAAATATCGACGAAGTCGCTAAGTTAGCAACACTGGTGATAGTGATGGTTGCGGTCGTTGTGTCGCTCGCTCCAGCTCACGTCGGCGTCTCCTTTACATTTATTATACACCGAATCGAACTTCACTTCTTTGGCCACTTAGAGAAAAACTTGTCCCTGAAGCAATAAATTAGGGTGACCAGATTTAAATTTATGAAAAAGAGGACACTTAGCTTCGGGCCCAGACGATTTTAGCCAACAAATTTTTTAACCCAAAATTATATATATATATGTATGTATACGTATATGGGTTTTTTTTTTGTTTTTTTTTTTTTAACTTTTTTTTGGGGGGGTTTTGAAAATCGAGTGAACGAATGATACATAGATGTGACAGTTTCCAGTTAATTCATTTACTAACTATGCTATATGTAATCATAATTCTTAATTTGTATAACTCGTTGTTAAACTGATTATATATAACTGTTGTATGGGGGTGTTTTTCATATAAACGTAGATCAACGTTTAATTTTATTTAATATATGTGCTTACCTAATGAAATATTACTTGAACAATACTGAATTAGAACAAGTTTACCTTTCACTACTATGTTATTCTTGTATAACTATGTAACAAATAACTTTTAAATCTTGAATATGTTTTCATATTCTAACCAGTATTGATTCACTTTAACCATGTTAAATTCGTGACTAATTGAAAACTACACTGCACTGGAACATGAAAAATATCGTTCTACATGATTTTATAGTCACGCAGAGAGACATCATACTGTACTGTATCTTCATGTGAATATTTATGGTAAAATGGGAATTTAGTTTGTAATGTAACTTGGTGAACTGCTGGATCCTTGACTGGAGTCGATTCTTAGTTCTTAGCCACCTTGAATCGAGGAATCGGTTCTTTATGAAAGCGACTCCCGGCCCTAGACGACGCACAGGTTGCGTCCGAATCTGCGAGCTGCCAGTGGTTTGGGACGCGGCCGCCATTAAAGTTATTTGATTTAAATTGTCAAAAAAGGTGTGGAAGTGTGAAGATAGACGCTTCGTCCCTGTAATTCACATTTAGAAATCCCGGACAATTCTAAAACCCCGGCCGGACGCAATTTCCAGGTTTCAAAAAGAGGACATGTCCGGGGAAAAGAGGACGTCTGGTCACCCTAAATAAATGTTTTTTTTAATGTTGGGTGTAAAAGCGTCACTTCTAAACCAGCCTTCCGTCAGGTAAACATCTGCGTTGGAGGTACCAGTAGAAGTACTGGCCTAACTGATTAAGTTGCATTAATAATTCAATGCGCAAGTTTCCAGATTGATCGCGTCAGTTAACGTTCTCAGTCCCATTTTCAATGCGTTTTCTCTGCACAAAAACTTTAAAACTAGCTCCGTGAGAGAGAAAAAAAACCCCTAAAACTTGAACATTTGATCAAATCGGGGCTGCAGCTGTGAGCATGTTTAATGTCAATATTTAATAACCCCGTGTATTATTGTAAGTTGACTTCAATCAATAATCTTTGACTTGTGTCAATGCAAAATGTTCAAAACGTTCTTTTGATTAATATTACAACGTCTATTTAATAGCCCTTAATTTAATATTCTTGTTGAAGAACGGAAGGAATTTCCTTCTCATTTGCCCCAGATTCACAGCTTATGTTGAAACAGCTTATGCTTTGACTGTCAAAGCAGCTGGCAACATCATCGGAGTGTCTCTCCCGTCGCTGCAGGACATCTTTCACAAACGCTGCATCAAGAGGGCCTCCTGCATCGTGCTCGACCCCTCAAAATCCTTCACACGGACTCTTTACACTCCTCCCATCCGGCAGACACTACCGCAGCATCAGGACTCGTTCCAGCAGAATGCGTGATAGCTTTTTTCCCCACAAGCCATCAGACTCTTAAACACACTTCCTGTGCTCACACTCTACCTCCCCCCCACCACTGAAACCCTCTTTGAAAAGATGTGTAAGAATAAGGAAAATGTCTATACTTACAAACTGTACAGTATTGCTATATGCTACAACATTGCCATAATATTTGCACAGTTTTTGCACTGCCTCTACTATTTGCACAACCGTTAAACATGTATATATCACTGGTCACTTTTTAACTAACTATATCTGCACACATTATTGAAAAGTATTGCACAGAATGGTTCTCCAATGCTGCTATAATATCTGTACAATCTTAAATTTCAGTCAGACTTTTTAAGAATACACTTGGATATCGAAATCTTTCATATTGAAAACTGTCAGTCTGTTTCCACTTCTAGCTTAAAATGTATATTTTGTGTCCTATTTATATATTGTTTATTCCATGTGCCCTATCTGTTCTTTGTTCTTTCTCTGTTCTCTCTATTTCTTGTTGCTCTGTGTAAACTGGAGCCACGTCTTCTCGTCTCTCTGTATATCTGTACAATATATAGAAGAGATGACAATAAAGTTGACTTTGACTTTGACTAAATAAACGTTTTGCGACAGGTTGAAGCTAATTGTTGCTTCTCAAACGGATTCTGAGCGTCGGCGTTGCCAGGGCAGCGTAGCTGAAGCTTCAACCTATCAGGTTAAGCCTTGTTTAGCTTTTCAACTGTTTGAAAGCAGAGTGAAGCGCTAAACTGCACATGTCTCCTTTTGTTTTGCTGGTAAAGAAGAGAAGAGCCAAGATATTTTAGCTGAATTTAACAAGGTATCTAATGCTCAGTCGACTCTGTCTTAAAATGTTTGAGTGTGTGCTTTGAGCCAGAACACGCCTAATCTGAGAGCGAACAACTTGGCTAGCGTTAGCTTGTTTGCTAAGTCTGGACTGATGCTACACGAGAAAAATCACAGCTCAGCATTTACCGACTGGTGTGTGCAGATTTTGGCGTCTGTGGGGTTCAAACTACCCGACTAAGAAATCAGACTGTGTTCCGATAGCCGTCGTGAAATTCAAACACGTTTGATAGAGTATGACTCGCCCAAACATTCACATTCTGCAGGATAGGTAACCATACGACTGAGAACCTTGAGTAAAACTTGATGGAAAGCGGTGGTGTGAACAGTTGTTTAGTTTGTTTAATATTCACACTTTATTTAACATATACAACAGAAACCACGTTCTTCGTTCTTGTCACAAGCTTTCTTTCACAAGTTTCTTTTTCTACCTCTAGTTTAGAGTTTCTGTATTATAGTCTATTTATATATGCCTGTTCTGTGTGCTTTATTTGTTCTTTGTACTCTGTAAATACTGGAGCCACATCTTTTTCTCTGTGTGTATACTTGTATACAGCTGAGATGACTAAGTTTAGACTCTATGGGCTGGTTTCCTGAACGTGGATTAAGCCTAGTCTTGGACTACATTGTAGTATCAATGGAGATTTGCCATTCAAACTCAAAGATAAGTCTATGACTAAGATTAATCCCCGACTGGGAAATTGGCCCCATGCTGCACAGTTGGTTTGACATCATCCGCTTAAGTGATTGTTGAGTATTAAACTAACTTGACAACTGTGTAGAGTAAAGCAGGCCAGTGTACTCCTTGTTCATAGTTGACTACAGCAGATGGAAGTGGTTTTGTGGATTTGAGTCAGCATTTTATGTCCAAACACAGACATCAAGTTAATTGTGACAAGCTTAATTGTGATCAGCTTATATGTCTATCAGGGTAATGTTGGTTGGTATTTATTCTCTATTTAATTATGTCCTCCTTAATCTATTTGCTTAACATAGATATTTTCACTCAAAATTAATTTGTTTGCTTAACTTTACTTCCAGCTACTTACACAGTCTTGAAAGTAAATCAGGTTTACATTCCCGTGTGTGTGTGTGTGTTTGTGTGTGTGTGTGTGTGTGTGTGTGTAAAACAAAGAATTTCGATTCTTGTCTTGCAGATGTCCTCCGATGGACGAGAGCTGAACAGCCCAGACTTGCCCCGTGACTCTGATCGAGGCAGCTCAGTCTCCTCTCAACTACAAGTGAGAAACTGTCCTCATAAGAGCATAACATTTTATACGTCTTGTAAAGTTAAAAGTAAGTAAGTAAAGCTTTATTGTCATCCCAGCCATATACATATAGTACACAGTGAGATGAAATATCATCCTCCTGGACCAAAGGTGTAACATAGAACAGAACAGAACAGCAGCAGCAGGACAGATCAACAGTAAGGATAAAAAGGGGGGATTTCAAGTTATTCTGTATATTTATAAATATGTTGAAGTTTACAGTACTTCACTTAAAAGTGTGTTCAGTGTGGGAGGGGCAGCAGGGTGTTCAGGAGCCGGACTGCTTGGGGGAAGAAACTATTGCACAGTCTTGCACTCTTGCTCCTGATGCTGCAGAGTCGTCTACCAGATAGGAGGGGGGTAAACAGTTTGTGGCAGGGATGGTGAGGATCCGCCACAATACTGGTGGCCTTGCGGATGCAGCGGGAGGTATAAATGTCCTGCAGGCCTGGAAGAGGGGTGCCATTGATGTATTCAGCAGTCTGCACAATCCTCTGAAGGGCTCTGCGGTCAGAGGCGTGGCAGTTTCCATACCACACTGTGATACAGCTGGTCAGGACGCTCTCACTGGTGCCTCTGTAAAAGGTGATGTGAATGGGTTTGGAGAGGTGCACCTTCCTCAGCCGTCGCAGAAAGTGCAGGCGCTGCTGGGCTCTTTTTGTCAGGGAAACGGTGTTGTTGGTCCAGGAGAGGTCCTCTTTAATGTGGACACCAAGGAATTTGGTGCTCCTCACTCTCTCCACCACAGCGCCATCGATGTTGATTGGAAGGTGGCCAGCCTGGGTCTTCCTAAAGTTGATAATCAGCTCTTTTGTCTTATCAACATCAAGAGACAAATTATTGTTCTTACACCAGGCCCCCAGCCGTGACACTTCCTTTCTGTATGCCACGTCGTTGTTGTCCCTGATAAGCCCCACAATTGTGGTGTCATCTGCAAACTTGGTTTGTGCTGGAGCTGGAGGTGCAATCGTGAGTCAGCAGCGTGAAGAGCAGTGGACTCAGCAGCTTTTCGTGGGTTGATCTTAGCAAGAGTCTTTCTCATGCTGGCTGCAGATAGTGACAGCACTCTGTCGTTTGCCGAGGGGATGGTCTTCTGTGCTGGCTCAATGTTCTGGGCCTCAAACCTGGTGTAGAAGGAGATGAGTGTGTCTTGGAGAGAGGCATCTGTGTCACACGCATGCGATAGGGTCCTGTCGGTGATGGCTTGGATGCCCTGCCACACGTGTCTTGCGTCCCTCGAACAGGTGAAATGGTTTTTGACTTTCTTGGCGTACTCACGCTTTGCCAACTTGATGCCCTGGGAGAGATTAATCCTGCCTGCTCTGAGTATTTCAGCGTTGTTTACTCTGAAAGCAGCATCCCGTGTTTTCAGCAGTTTGTGGACTTCTGCTGTGAACCATGGCTTCTGGTTTGCACGCACCTTAACAGGTTTGATGACGGTGACATCTCCAATGCATTTGTTGATGTACCCCATCACTGTCTCAGCATACTCATTTATGTCTGTGTATTGGCCAGTGGTCGCCGCTTCTCTGAAGATGCTCCAATCTGTGCACTCAAAGCAGTCTTGCAGGGCTTCAGTAGCTTCCTCTGGCCATGTTCTGATCAGCTCTCTTCAGCAGTGGGCTGTATGCTGGAGTGTGCATTATTGTGGAGTGGTCAGAAAGCACCACTGACTTTTCTTTAAGATGTTCTCTCTTTTTGTCAGCCATTTAAGGTCTGAGTTTTCTTGCTTTGCTCTTACTTCTGTTTTAGGATGAGTATGAGGAGCTGCTTCAGTACGCTGTAGTGACTTCCAAATACGATCCAAGTATGAGCCTTTATACTCCATTCTAGACCCTCAGATAACATTGAAGCATATTTTTATTTCATATTTTTTATTTCAAGGTTCTTTTTTGCATACATAGTTATATAAGTACAACGTGGAGTGAAATGTAAACCTGCTTCACACCTGAGACTGTGCAAATTATTTTAAGTGAAAGGAAATGCTAGCCTAAAATATGATAAAAAATATACACAAGTATACACGGATATCCCTACAAATAAAAGTTAACATTATAAACAGTATCTTTAAAAAGGTTTAATTGTGCATGGCATGGCTGTGCCTATTTAAAAGTGTAGGGTGTGGTTATGTTGCTGAGGTTATATTATGTATGATAGTATTGTATATCCTGTTATATTATATTGGGTTGTATGAGCAGATATTTTAGATTTACAGATCTAGGTTTGGGCGTTATGGTAAAAATACAGTCTACCGCGGTATAAAAACATTTAATAAAAATAAAATTCAATATCCACATCTTTATTCAACTTCTGAAAACGACAGTGAGGTGATTGTGATGTAGTACATCGCCTGCGCCACTAGATGGCAGAATGTGCGCCGACCGCGTTCAAACGGGCCGCTGCGAAGAAGAAGCACTAGGCCTAGTGCGATGATGGCACGGAATTACTCAAAAAGGCTAATACCTCAGCCACTATCTGGGAGTATTTTGAGGTTGTGCCAAATGATTGTCCTGTCAGCATCACAAGACTTTGGACTTAACGGACATTATATTGAGTCCTTTGTATGTTATTCAAGTATATGTGAGTAGTTCGTGCACAAAAACAGAATTGCGTAAAACCGTGCAACATTTTCGCGATGTAAACGCACTCAAGCGCTCAGTAAAATGCTCCAGTTCAGTCAAATCCTCCCTTGTATTACAGACAAAATCTCATATTTTAGCAGATAAATAACAAAACCAACCAGGGTTCAACTCACAATATATCTATTTATCGATATTATCAATGTTTATTCAGGACGCGCTTCCTCGTCGCACGCCAGAGGATTGTGGGAAATGAGGTTCTCTCCCAGAGGCAAAAAGCAGCTCATTTTAGAGTCCAAATCGGCTCAGAATTACCCCAAACATTTTCAGTTGATCAGATTTCTCCCCATTCTAAATGTTAGAGAGTAATCAGTAGGAAAAAAAATTAAGGAATCGGTAAACAAGATGGAAAAATCTTCTGACACCTGGGAACAGTCAATCTGAAGGTATGAGGTTTCACACTGTGTTTTGCCGTGACATTGCTTGCTCTGCAGCTGGTTTACTGTGTTGTGTTAATAGAGCGTAAAAACCAAAAAAAAAAAAAAAATTCTTACAGTACATGATGCTTACCTTTAGTTGAAGGTTCCTCTGATTTTTCTTCATCATTAATTTGAAAACAAAAGATTTTATCCTCCTTGGTAGAATAATGCAATGATGGCTTGAGGAATGGAAAGGGCTTTCATCAACAGCACAGGACTGGAGATAAAGGAGGAGTAGTGAAAACACAGTCAGATAGTGCTTAATGCAGAGATGGACAGCCTTTAAAGAATTGCTCAACACTCCACCAGATCTCCAATCAGGAAAGATGAGGTAAAAGTCAAATGGTCAAAAACACCAAACCCTGAGAGAATTCTTTAAAGGTCACAACGATGTTGAATACTTTGAAGACATTAAACATTTACTATAAAGAATGTTAATGCTGTGTGTGGGTGAGGTAGAATCTGATTTATAGGGCTAAAAGATAAAAACAGCGCAGAGAGGCTGAGATGATGTGAAGTTTCATGGAGGCCGCAGCACGCCGCCAACAGAGAGGAGGTGAGACAAGTAAGCAGAGCTGGGGCAATTTACTTAAAATTTATATCCTTAAAGATATTTCACCATACTTGCTTCATGGTATTCAACGCCATTTGTTTTCCCCATGCATCAGTAAGTGTTAACCATATGCACCTCCACGCAAAACCAGTCGTTTGTCGTGAACGGAGGTTTCCTGAGAAAAAAACGAAAGCGTTTATAAGCAGTGGGTAAAATTTCGGATTTTTTGTGTTTAGTGTTTTGAAACAGTGAAGGTCTATACTTGCATTGTTAAAGAATAAATTTCTACTGAAAAGTCCGCCCTTTCCATCCTAAAAATGTGACTTTTGAGGTGAGGAACTAACCCCAGCAGAATGTTAAAAGCTTCGTTTTGACCGCTTCTACTTCATTACTATGGGTAACCACCGGTTGACTAGCGTGAAGATATCGAATCCATCTTCGCTTCCCGAGTTCAGTTAACCTAACGAGGTAGTATATCCGTGGTGGCTGTGAATGGAAGCGAGGCTACCGAATACAACGAAAGCCGCTTAATGCACTAAGCCGCTCAGAGTACGTTATTAGTCAATCAAAGGTGCAGTATTTTTCGCTTTCTACTTGGCGGAGAGGAGAAACTAATTTTGAACAATGTTGATATCTCGTATTATGTCATTCGGACCATTCCATATAGGCATCGCTTTGAAGCTTGGATTTATGTCCTTCACTTAAAACATATTAACTCAATTTTGGTACCTATGTACTGGTTTTGGCTGTGGAGGTCGCGATATTTTCGGCTTCAATTACTGCAGTAGACTGGGCTAGAATAACCTAACCTACTTTCATGCAAATTATCCATTGTCCAAAAAATGACTGTATTACCAGTAATACAGATTTGCATAGCCCCATAAAGTGATACAGTTTTCAAGCGGGTGGCACTAATGAAGAGAAGGAATCGCGACTGCGACAGTTGCAGCTCAAATATATATAAACCTATTTATTGGTAAACAAATTTTGCAAACAACTTAAAACTATAATTTTTTCAAGAAGATATTTTCAAGCATCCAAAGAGTGCATTTAGACTTAGGAGCAAAATTTACAGAAAATATCCAGAGGTGCTTGTCGTGCTAGAGTCTAGAAATAGAATAAATAGTAAATATTTTTGTAAACCAACTACACTGTTAATGTAAACAGTCTCTGTCCACTGGACACGGTAAAGTGACTTTTAAACAATCGCTGTTTGCTAAAGTTTTTGCGGACTTGAATCGCTACATTCGGCATCCAGCGGTCTTAATCATAGCCCTGAATCCGCCGATTCCCCACAGTACTAATGAAACCACGTCTTTTGGCCATATGGATTTTCGTAATGATGCGCTATTATCCTGATCCACCGCTTGCTTTTTTTTTTTGTCGAGGCAGCAAACTGGCCTACGTTTATGCCTGACTGGAGTGTCCCTACTTTTCAGCTCACCTGACATGTGGAGTGATGCAGATTTTGCTGCACGCATTCCTGGTACCCAGAGCGTGTTTTCGGCTAAGGTGGTGAAAGCATATTTGTAAGCGTCGCTAAATACCCGCTACAACTTTAGCCTCACAGCCGGTACAATAAATGGTTAGTCTGGTCCACATCCGACCTTTAAAACCCAAATATCTCCAGACAACAGACACGTACCTTCGCAGAAAGTTCTGTGTCATCATGTTTCACTTCACCGTCTTCACAGCTTCTGTCCGCTTTCACTGCTTCAGTAACTCTAACGCAGGTAATCCGTTGCATGCACGTTCAGCGGTGTACCAGTAAAAATGGTCCCCTTAAACAGTTTCCGCTGCGCCACGCCCGGACGTTGTTTAGGCTATTTAAACCGGTATTACGGTATAAGAAAAGCCACATTGGCAACAACAAAATGAACCGCAATTAGCAATAACAGTGTTCAAACACTGTACAAATTGTAAGTGTCTGTAAGATTACTGGGACCAAGCCAGCCAGTTTTTGGCGAATAGACTGGAAATCGTGAAATCCAGTGTAAGTTTCAGACAAATGAAACATCACCTCCCCACTGATTCGCCTTCTGGCGCGCCCGCCTGGCCAGGTTGGCAGGTCTAGGTGGGCAACCACGAGCAGCACTGCCAGCCGCTGACGTGGAAGCGAGAAGCGTGAGCTGCTGTAGCACTCATGATCCAGCAGGACTGGAGGAGAGGCGGATGGGCGTGCCTGGCGAGGCCGAGGAGGTGAGGGCGCTGTGAAACACTATGAAGGAGGATCAAAGGCCATTACTTTTGGATGTCAGGTGTCACAGCCTGTGGCGGCATTTGTGTTTTCTGGGGCATGCAGGAGGCTTCTGCAGAGCTTCCAGGGTGACATCCACCGACTGCACCAGGAGAGGAGATCACACAGGACTCCATGAAGAAGGCTCTGCGCGCTGGCGCCTGCGCCTCAACATCAAGGCCTTCTCAATATGAGAAAGGTGATCTATGGGTTTTATCTCCACAAGGAGGATTTGTGGGCGCCCCTGTGGGCAAATGTAAATGTTAAATGAGTGCATTAGACTGGATTCATCGAGAAACCTAGTTTACTCTAAGGTAAGACCGCGCAATTCTTTTTTCACACAGTTGGTGAACATGACACGATTTGATGGCACAAACTGTGAAAGGGAGAGATATGAAAGGGAGCGTTATCTGATCATTGAATGCACAGTAGTTGCTTGAACTTCTTTAGCAAATGTTGTGGGAATAAGGGATTTTACGATGAAAGTCTGCAGCTGAGATTTGTTATGTGTTTTATGCGCGTCAGTGTAGCTTAACAACCTAGTTTCAGGGCCACTGGTGAAGTTCCAGTTATCAGTGATGGGTTGGTATCCAGTATCCTGGAGGTTTTGCATCAAAACCTTGACGCCTTGTCTTAGGTATGATAGTGCTCCAGACCGAACTGACACCCCTGGCCTATCGCCCTTGTTACTCTGTAGGAACAAAACCCAATCACTGATGGTTGGAACTTCAACCAGTGATTTAAGAAAAGGCCATGGATGTTTTTGCACCGCACTGTGAAAACTGAGCCACGTTGTCTCTGTCTCTCTGTATATCTGGTACAGTGTAGTGTGAGATGACAGAGTTTACTGACTTGATTAATCAATACAACTTTCAGCGTAATGATGTTTGTCTGCTGTACCCAAAGTGCAGACTAGCCTCTGACCTCAGATTGCTAAGCCTCCACTGAAAGGCGCGGGTCGGCTTTGCACCCGCCCAAAACCGACTCAATAGGAGATCCAAATCACACACCCAAATCCCCAAAAAATATGTGATAATGCACTCCAAACCACCTGAGAAAAAACAAAAATACCAGTGAGTCGGTATTGCTTGAAATCCTACTAAATTAAAGTGTCATTGGCACTGTAAAACCTATAGATGATATAGAGATTTAAAGCTAGAGATTCGAAGATGATGACACAATTCTTTTCTGCAAGATTAACTGTAAAATAAACAACAACAAAGAAACCAAAGACTCTTTACGCCGCTATTTTATTGAAGGGGTTGCAAAAATTGCACGGTAAAGACATCTCCTATGCCAAGACAATAATAAACTGTAACATCTGATGTACATCAGATCTGAGAACTTCAATACTTGAATGGAATCAGTAGAACTTATGTCTCTTTTAACTTAATTTTGCTCAAAATGACAGCAGAGCGTGAGCATACTTGACCGTGATATTTCACCAAACTAGTAGCTTAAATAAATTGAAACGCAAAATTGAAAAAAAATATACGTATCGCATTTTACGAAGAAGTTGTTTGGAAGCACTGTGGAGAAAGAGGATGGAATCCACTGCCGGTTTAGTTTATTTTCAGCGCTCAGCACGCCATCTAAGCCGAACTGAACGACGCCGCCGAGCGCTTGCCAGAGGAACGCAGCAATCAGCTTTCACAGCATTGAGAGTAGAGGACTAATCCTCACATAAACACATTTTATTCAGACAAATAAAATGCTTTGTACCTCTTGACCCGCCTACCAAGACTCACGAATATTTTAAAAATGTTCTGCCCTAAAAAACCGCCTACAACAGAAATACCCCAGGTCACGGACGATTCCAAGATTACTACTTCACTGTGTGACATCGTATACATTTTGTACAACAAATTCTGCTTCTGGATTGTCCAGGTCTGTTGTATCAGTCACACTCTGGAGCAGCAGAGCAGGACTGTTGTTGCAGCAAAAACCTAAAAAGTCATCTATTATGATGAGAAACCATAGGCATCGCTTTTATTACACATGTTACGACAAGGCAGTGTTTTCTTATCCTGCGAAAACAGCATGTCCTTTGTCGAATATGAAACTGACGACTGATGCGCTTGCATTTTATTGTTCTTTCTCAAGATGTTACCTCAGGGAGGACCGCTTCCTCGGCGCAGACGTAGTCTAGTCATGGCATCCTGTCCATTTCTTCCAGCAATACCCAAGAAACAGGAGCAGTAAGTCACACACACGTTGTTCCATCGCACAGCTTTCAGGAGTAACTCGTACTGAATTTTTAGAATGTTGTTACATTGTTTTTCACGCTATGTCTAGCCCTTATTTGTCCTAATGGCCAGCACTTTGGGTAGAATGGTCAAACAGCTCCATCTTCACAGGCTGGTCAGAATGAAAGTAGCTACCAGAGTGTGAACCTTCACTGACCCCATGTTTCAGCGGAGGTCTTGGTGCCCATCATCAGTTTTTCAAAATGACGCTTGAGTGGGCAGAAAGAAGTATTACATTTATGTCTTTTTAATAGAATTTTACGCCTTTGTGAAAATCATGTGAGCGCCATTATGATGTAATCTAGGTGTTCTGTCTCAGAGGGAATTTTACCATTACTTTTTGAAAGTTGCATTAAATTTTATGCTTATATTTTTAAAAAAGTGAACTGATTGTATATCAAGGACGCACTCCGTGACATATCAGAGACCACCTTGAAAACTATATAATTGATTGTGACAAGAATACATCTTTGCAGCTATCAGAGACCATTAGATTTCATTATATTTTTGTTCCAAACGTGCTTTGTTACATTTCATGTCATTGTGTTGCAGGAACATTTTGTCTTTCAGGATCCAAAAGCAAGCCAGGCAGCTCATTCACTCACGTCATGTAACACAGCTTTTATTTCTCAACAGAGTGCAGCGCAAGTTCCTTAGACAGTAAAAAAAAGGTTCATCTTTCATGTTCTGTAGATACAAAACAACGACTCATTCAGCAGTAATCTTTTAGAAGAAATCCTTAAAAAACCCACTGCAGTGCAAGTTCACTAAGATCCTACATTGTTATTTAAGATTTGTTCCTAAGTAAGATTTGTAACTGCTGCATAAAGTTTATTTACACGCTGATTTCATTTAAAGACATCCTTTCTTCAGAGTTATTTATTATACTATTTAAATGTCAACCTCCTGAGAATATTTTATTGATGAATGAGGACCAGCATCTACCTGCTTTATAACTGTTTCTTTTATTTAGCAAGTGTTACACGTAACATCGCCAAGCAGAAAGTCTTCAAAACCGTCTCCGCACGTGTTTCTGGACGCTCTGAGCACGCCAAGACAGGACGCCCCCCAGGCAGCATCAACATCATTGGTGTGTGGTCCCCACCCACGCAGCTCTGGGTCATTGTGAAAGACACCATATCCAGTCACCAGGCAAGAGTCTGGATTTTACAGAACTAATACTTTGCTTAATGAAGTTAAACATTTTAATAAGGATACATGGTAGTTTAGATGTAACAAGTCTTGCTTTCGTCTCGAAAGTACTAGTTAGAAACGACGGTGAAAGAAAGTTGGAGAAAGTTTATCCTCCAGATCGAGTCATCATCCTGAAAAGTAGTTGTCGACCTGTTGCCCTTGCTCTCCACTGAGCAACTTAGTGTTGCTTTGTCCTTCACTGTTAAATTGGTGTTGTAATTGGTTGATTGATGTGATGCAGCTCTGTATGTTCCAGCAAGTAATACAGATTAGCCTTCCTCACTGTCCAAAATGTCGTTTGTACGTTCCCTGTGTAATGTCTGTATCCTGAAATCCTACTTTGTCCAGTGTTATTGTAAATGATTGTTCACTGGCTCTTTACACCTGTGTTGTTTAACGTCGTTCTTTTTCAATTTAGTTTAAAGTTTTATACTTGTGTAATATATGTATTTACTTTTGTGCTTTATTTGTTCCAATTGTAGAAAACGACAAAGTGTTCTCTTTCATGGCGAGATGGAATGAAACCTCAGCAGAGCTTAGCTCTAGGAGTCGCCTGAGCCTCAAGTGGAGGTGGAAGAGAGGCTCTGTATATTCTATCATGTTAAAAACAGTTTAAATGTCGAGTTTCAAATATCCCTTCGAGGTGAAGGTTGGCCGAGTGGTTAAGACGCTGGTTCTCTATCACCCAGAGACTGGGGTTCAAACTCAGCCTACAGCATTTTTACTGAGCAAAAACCTACTCTCACATTTAATTTACTTAAGATTTTATTTTCTAGGATGTTCTTACTCAAAAACAAAGTCAATTTACAGGCTACTGAGTCATTTTGGCCTCAGTACTTGAGTGTAAGAGTTTTGCTCTGAGACACAGTAAAGGTAACGGTGGAGCTGGGATTTGAACCGTGATCTTCTGGTCCAGAGACCGGTGTCTTAACCACTCCTGCCAACCTTCACCTCGAGTGAGGGCAGATGCAGAGGCTCGACATTTAAACTATTTTTTAACGTGATAGAATATAGAGAGAGGGTTTTCTACTCACCTCCCTGAAGAGGCCGCAGGACTGCACTGGACGTCGTCGCTGAAAGGAGAAGGAACACTGTCGTTTCTACAGTGAGAACAAATAAGGCACAAAATGTGTGTGTGTATATATATATATACACACACACACACACAAACTTTAACCTAGACGTAGACGATCTGCAGCAGTTAAACAGGACAATTGTAAAAACAGTGTACACACTCAACATTAGAGAAGTAACAAGTTCCAGGATGCACATGATACAGACATTACACAGAACAGAAGGAGTGACATTCTATGAAGATACAAACATTGACATTTGGACAGCAACGAGAACAGCTATGTGGCACTGGAACATACAGAGCTGGAGCAATATCACGCCAATCATCAGCCAATTACAATACAGACATTTGCTGTGAAGGACAAAAGCAACACTAACGAGCTGCGGGATAGACAGGGCAAATATATCAACAACTACTACAGGATCACGCCTGATCTAGAGGATAAAACATCTGCACTCTACTCGCCAGACTTTTACAATCCTAGAACGAGACGAGAGGTAAGCTTTGTAAAGAAGTCCAGCGTTTCAATCAAGTCCTTAGATGACCTACCTAATTGAACCCTACACAGTAAATTAAATTTATATTGAATTTTATCAAATCAAGTTGAAGCTTGCTTTGCTTTCTCCCACAGCTCACCGTGGCTCAGTCTACAGCAGCCAAGTTCCCTCGCTCGGCTCTGCAGGGTCAGACTGCGTCCAAGAGCTCCTCCAGCCAGGCCCGCGCTCCTTCTTCAGATTTACTCTAATCAGCCAGGGCGTGACTAATGTCTCTATGTAAGATATTTCTAACAGTTCAAGTAAAGCGACTGCAACGCGTACTTTCAAGTCCAGAACCAGAGTTTTTTTAAATAGTAATTTTAAATGGAAGGTTTTTATTTTAGATGATCAATTATTTATGTATACATCAAGATAAACAGACTGAATTGCATGTTTTGTTTACAAAAGTAAAACAAAATTTTTAAATCTCGTTGCCCAAAGAATTTCAAAATGAAAATAAAAGTTGATTTACGTTCTTAATCGCTGCAATACATTATACCAGTGTTTGGCAATAATTTGACTGCCTGAATTAAAAAAAAAATCTGGAAACATGGCACAATTCGACATTTTTACCAGTTTGGTGGGGTTACCAGAGATCCTGAGGCAGCACGGGGTCCTTCACATGCTCTGGAGAGATGTTCTTTGGCGTTCTCGGTTCAGAAAAGACATACGCAGCAAAAAAAGTCACTGTCTCTCAAGGAGCAAGTCAAATTCCCAGCCGCCACCACTGTTGCTATTCCCCACAAGACTCTCCAGCCGAATGCAGATTCTCGCATGAAATCAAAGTTTTACTTGCTGTTACCATTGTCCTCTCCTCTCCACTCTAGTTTTTTCTGTCAGAAGAAAAGAGTTTACATTTATCAGATGATTTTTCATGATTATGGCCAAGTCTAACTGGAGCAACTAGAAGTTGAGGGTCTTGGTCTGGGGCCAAAATGCTGGTTGTTCTGGCAAGAGGAGAGTGATGGATTTGAACCACACCTGCCATTTTGAATCAGCAGAGGAAAGTTCCTGAGTGAGCTCTTTTAGCTGGAGACTTTAAATAGCCTCACACTGTGCAGCCAGACTAGCAGCATTCACCCCATGCTCCTGTAATCATATAATTCTAAACACATTATAGACAAGTCCACAATAATTAGCTCAACCCGTCTAGTACACGTCTGAGGTGATAAAACTTGCTGACCATCACCTGTCCACTGCTCCCATGGCGCCACCTGCTGCCCAGTGTCCCAGTGGTGCGAGCTTCCACCTGTTCCGGCTTCACAGCTTGTACGCTAGAGGTTCACATGGTGTCTCGTACTTGCTTCATTCCGCTGGTGGTGGTCCAGTTTGAACGGCCAAAGGTGATTCAGAATCTACCATCTGCACCAAAGACCTCACTTTGAAATCACCAACGAAGAACACTTTCAAAACACATCTGTAAAATAACTGAGAGCTCAGCCTCTGCCTTTTTTTTCTTCTCAAGCTCTGCTAGGGGTCACCACAGTGGATCAACAAAGCAAAAATACGGGACATGGCTTTATTTGCCAAATAAAATGACAGTACTTTTTCACGGAAATTGAATACAGGTGGTCCCCGATTACGATGGAGCCCATCAGAACGCAGACGAGACATGGCTACAAGCAGGAGATATACTTGGGCATTCTGAAGCGATGAACCGCCTGATGGCTAAGTAAGCCCGCTAATGCCCAGATCTAGGTCAAGTGGAGAGCACGCTGAGCTGCTGCTTACACACCAACCTGCTCCTGCTTCCCATTTGGGAATACTAATAATGCCTTAAATTCTCTGTTTTATAATGTTGGCTTAAAATAAAGCATTGGTTGATACAAAGTTAATTTTAGATAATAAAATGTTTAAGCATTTATAAACACAGTTATTTAAATAAAGTCTTTTGCGTTGGTGGTTGCAAAATTAAAACGGACATTGCCCTCTTTTTTTGCACATCGTTTCCAAATATTCATGACGCACTAGCAATAATTGGTATGATTTGCCGGAAAACAATATCGGGCCGGTTTCTAGTTTCAGAGCACTGACATCTGGTGACACGCTTGAGAGTATGTTAATAAATTTAAATCTTTAAATGACATTTAATCTGGTGATCAGATTAAAATTAATCGAATTAATGGAGGCCGGTAATTAATTAATTTGATTAATCGCGATTTAATCGCACAAGAAAATGCCCAGCAATGTTTTTTTTAATTTGCGCGGTTTTAGCGGGCCACAATAATAGATATGACACGAATATTGGTAAACTCAAGTCTGAGAAAAAAAAGCATTTAAACTGTATTTCAATTTTAAACAGACACCTGCCCACACACCTTTGTTGGTACCAACGGGA
This sequence comes from Distichodus sexfasciatus, assembly GCA_032718565.1. Taxonomy (NCBI): domain Eukaryota; kingdom Metazoa; phylum Chordata; class Actinopteri; order Characiformes; family Distichodontidae; genus Distichodus; species Distichodus sexfasciatus. Next base: position 23,993 of record JAVGVS010000801.1, read on the forward strand.
TCATTAGCGCCAATAGCTCCTAGTTTTGGTAAAGTCACAGAAAGATGTTGATGGAAAATCAAGACGTTGAAGTGTTTCGTGGCATGCAAACTCCTTGCATTAGTTTATAATAAAACCACGCTTTTATCAAGGCTTCCGCCAGGTGTCTTTTGAAAGTTGAATTTGCTCGATCAGTCCTCTAGCAATGCGCTTTCTTCTGATTCCCTTTTTGCAGCCTGTAATCGTGACCAGAAATCGCAGCATTGACAAAAAAGTTCTCCTTTGCTTTCAACGTGATTAAAATGCGCGTTTTTATTTATTTTTTCAAATTAATTAATCGCAATTAACGCGTTAAATTTCCACCCCTAATTTTAACACAATCACATGACACTTGATATCTGTGCTGGACATTGAAACGCATGACAAGTATATACAGCCTGCCAGTCCGATGCACAGCTTTTTATATCATGTGACATTGTAAAATAAATAAACGCACACCAACTCACTGTGAACAGAGAAGTCGTTAGAAAGAATTCTAATGATTTTAGTGATATTTTAACTCCCATGAGAGCGGAGTATTTGTCACCTCACTGTGTTTACGGTCTGATAAATAATAAAAGTGATTTGTTAAATAAAGCACGTTAATTGCGTTGATAAGCTTTCTTCAAGAGTACCAAGAAACCGCAAAGAGCTTTTGAACCTGGTAAGAGAGACGCTAAAATCTTAACTATACCCATCCCTATTTGGAAGACATAAAAATGGGCTTTGAAACACCGAAAAAATGCACTCTAACACCAAAACAACTGAAGTGCTGTCACAAAGACGCCTGCTATGTTTAACGAAAAATATTTTTGTAATAATTGTCATGACTATGTGTTGACGCATCATAACTCGAGACCATCTAGACTAAATAACAGTAACCACAAGAAGCCAGAAGAGACGGCACGTTTCAGCTCTAGCTGTGATCACTGGCATAAAGGTTTTGAGAACTCACCTTCCTCCAGCTGTAGCACCTTCAGCCTTGATAATCATGTCTACAACGATCACTACATCAGCTCGGGCTGCCACTTCCAAGGCGGTTTTGCCCTGCTGGAGTTCCAAAAAAAAGAGAAGTTACAATGAAAATGTCGAAGGAAATCAGAGGACCTGGGTGTATAAATGAAAGTTATCTTACCCTGTCCTGGACCGCCATTTCCACACCGGCTTTCAGGATCATGTCCATCATGTCTACTTTGCCCAGTTCCGCTGCAATGTGGAGACCCGTCTGACCCAGCTGGAGGGTTTGCAGGTAAATAGTCATGTGAACTACTGAAATGTAAAATCCAAAGAGCAAATGTAGCACAGAACCACATGGTCGGGTGATGTTCAGATCACAGCCAGATTCCAACAGGGTGTAGATCACCGCATAAGACTAATGACTGTACGGCCAGGTGGAACGGCGTCTGCATATGCTGGAAAATGTAGACGTTTGCGGTGCCATTAGAACTAATATCACTGACCACATAATATATTCACCCAGCTTTAAAGAAAAGAATCTTTCTATTTTTCCTAGCCCCTTTCCCAAAGCCAAAGTAAAAGCGTTGTAGGACTTGCATGGTTTTGGAGGTTCATCTGGGCGCCGTTATCGATGAGGAGCTTCACCAAAGACGTATGACCCTTTTCGCATGCGCCGTGTAGGGGGCTCGTCTTGTTCTGAGGGCAAATCAAAAATCATCATGACTTGTCTCCATTCTAGAGCAATATGTCGAAGCTTGTCTTCCTCTCCACGCATCAGAGTGGTGATGATAGTTTGGGATCGCAGCCGGCTTGCAGCATAGCCAAAACGCACTCCTCGTGAGCGCCATCAGCTGCCAAATACAAAGCCGTCTCTCCAGCCTGTCAACAGAGAGTTTCCTGCATCAAGGGATACTATTATCATTACTGACCATTAACTAGCACAGAACAGCAACAAACTCATTCATCTGGATACGATCCTCAGCCAGTGTGAATGTGGAGCGTCTCTTTCTACTTTGTGTTTAGAAGTTTAGACTTTACAGCTCTTACGTGATTGGCTTCATTCCGGATCTCAAAGTTGTCCAGCAGCAGCTGCACGGCCTCCAGCTGACCGTTTCAGCAGGCCAGGTGTAAAGGTGTGTCTCCGTTCTACAAAGACAACGTCACTCTTTATATTCAAGATTTACGCCAAGAGCTGTCGAAGCCGAGATCACTTTAACTCCAATGAGTTGGAAGCAGAAAGAAAGTTTAATGATTACGGACGTTATTCTAATTAAAAAAGCATTCAAACAAACCTGGTTTTCCATGCAGGCTATGCAAGAGCATTGCTTCCATCATCATCTCCAGTAATTTACACCGCCATGTTCCGCGGCCACAGCAAAGGGTCTGTTCCCGTGCTGAGGAATTCTCATCGAGAGATTGCATGTTAGCATCAGCGTGTTGTGCTTGATAAAGGATTTGTTCATGTAATGCACGTTAAACACATTTTCCAAATGGGCTGCAAGTGCAAACATGAAATAAATCCTAGAACAAACAGGCATTTCAACTTCCTAACAGGTCTGAGTGGCATGACCAAAATCTCATATCCCGATATAAGCCATGTCATATCCTTACAATCTATATGTATATCACTATGTAGTACTTTCAAGCAAAATCTTGTGTCTGTGAACGCTCAACTTTGGGCTCATATGGAACACCACGCGTAGCACAATTCACCTATTTTTAACACCGTTTTATTTGTTAAAGAGTTTTTGTGGCACTCTAACATACAGCCGCTTTTACGGTAATTTCAGTGACTTGTACAAAACGCTGGTGTTGGGTATTTTCTGCCCGGCACTGACCATATTTTACCCTCACATTCAATCCATAGACGCCTCAGTAGGAGTGTTGATATTAATCACATATCGAGGCATCGCGACGCAGACGTGGACGCTTCTGCATCGACGCAATAGCAGACTCTCCGTTGCCTGCGTGGTCTGCGGCGGAATTGCAGAGATCCGTGACATGCGGTCTCCAGCTTTCACTACTGAAATCACTTTTCAAAACGTTTCACATGATTTGCATCTGCAAAATATCACGAAGGTAATACAAAAAAAAAATCCCGCGCCCTACACTCACACTGTTTAGTCCAAATGGTGGTGGTCCTGGGACAGAAGCAGTTAAAACCCCCTGTATTCTATCATAATGACGTTGCTTGCTGATTTTTTGGGGGCTACAGCAGGGAAATTCTAAATAGAAAGAACATCACGGTAGCACCTACGGCTGCACGATCTGCGATCCATGCCCAATCTGCTTGCAATGTTGAGTAAAGTTGAAAAATTGATGGTCTGCATCGTGACGCATCGAGAAATAGTATCGAATCAAGACCTGAATCAAATCGCGGAGATCATGAAGGTTCACACCTCTAGTCTCTGCACAATAAAAACTCTGCAAGACACTGTTTTCACCATTTCTAGTAAATCTATAATCTGTAATCTACAGTTTCAGCACTTTGATCCTAGGTAAAGCAAAATTTACAGGTGCATGCCAGCCATCAAAAGGGTGTTGATAAATCCGAAAGAGGACGTCCTGAACACAACAAGGTAAGTCATGTGCGAATAACTTCTACACACACTGTATAATAAGCATACAACGAAGGTATATAAGAACGCCCCAATATTTCTTAGGGCAGTAAGGGCTACGGTGAATTGCGGCATCTTTGGCGTTCCTTAGATCTGAGCGCGTAGGGAGAGTTAAGGGCGCACAGACACAAGATTTAGCTTCCAGAATTGAGGCGAAAATATGACGCCATAGTATTCTCTGTGCCTACATCCTCGTGGTGACTACTGCAAACTCTCATCCAAACCATGCAAACATATTGCTACAAACAGTGTTTTGTGACACCGCGAATTAAATGGAGTATAATATGAAACGACAGATGTTTTAATTTCATCACATCGCATAGCCCTACGTCCTGACATTTACTATCAAGAATGTGGGCCAAAATTTATTTTTACACCAAGTACTTTTACGGATTGTCCAAAAAGCGTATGGCAGACACTGCTATAATCCTTGCTCAGACTTTGTGGGTCATGTGTTTGTCATAACTAAAGGGATGAAAACTCCTACATTGTCTTCTTTATCAAGTTCTCTCATTTGCAGGTCGTCGACAATGTACTGCACAATTTCAGTGTGATCATTAATGCAAGTACAGTGGCATGATGTTCATTCTCTCCCAGACAGAATGACACCTGTTCAGACTGCATATAAAATGTTGATTTAAAAAACATATAAATCAGTTGATTCGCAGTCTAATCTTAACCCCACCATGTTCTCGACTCTTGATCCCCACCTTGACGAGCAACTTGGTTATATCCAAACTGCTTTAAAACCCTACTGCCAGGTGAATGGGTGTAACGCCAGACATCAGCGAGGTCGCTAACGTGAAAATGTTAAGTTTCAAGTAGCAGACGGTAAGGAAAATCTAACGCCAGACATTAAGTCTTTGAAATTGTCGCCCATTTCAGTAGCATTTTGCCCTGGTGAAGTCGAAAGCTTGTTTCTCCTGAGCAGAACATCCACGGCCTCCACACTTTTGAATGCCACTGCGTAGTGGAGTGCTGTTCTGTTGTGCTGCAATAAGAGAAGTCACGCAAAAGTGTGCACATTCAGACGGTAAACACAACGAGAGATGCATTTCCACAAGAATAGAGACTTCGATTAAAATGCATTGAAGTGAATGGGGAAAGAACGAGGATGATAAAAGCAAGAAAGGATGAGACTAGGCTTGAAACAGCTTCAGATGGTGTTCTGTGGAGACCGTGGTTGACTGTCAGGGTGAAAAACAGGACGAGGAAAGCTTCTGAGTCTCAAATCCCATGGATTTTTAATGGGGGGAAAATGAATGGGTGCCTATGGGGAAAAAATAAACGACAGGGGAAAAAAAAAAGGCGAGTGCAGGTCAAGACGGTAACAGACATGCGAAGAGGCCCATGGCCTGGGGAAGAACGGGGCGTATTATGCAGTAAAGTCAAAATTTGAGCTCCATGTAGGTCTATGGGACAAAAACGGACAGAAAAATGGGAAGAACTTGTGAAGGAGTGCGCGTAACGCAAAAACGTGTATACAAGCAGCCCACCGCAATAGGGCCACACGAAGGCCAGAGTTGGAACGTAAGATTTGAGCACAGCAGCAGCCAGAAATGGGTGAAACATCATCCACTGCTCACGATGATCTCCCTGGCTAGAAGTCACATGGTTCAAAATGCTGACCACTGAGTGCACTTGTGAGCAAGGTACCATCCCCAAGCACTGCTCCCCGGATGCTGCATGTGTCAGCTGCCCGCTGCTCCTTCACGGATGGATGGGTCAAATGCAGAGGTCACATTTGGTTGTGGTGCACTGTGTCCTGTGTGTGGTGTGTCATAACGCATAAATAATCACCACTCTTTAACGGCCAACTTATTTAGTGACCTACCACATTTTTGGCGCTAATGTTCACACCCAGACCTAAAAGCTTCATGGATTCCACATCGTTCCTCTTTTTTGCTGTTTCAGAAGTCTTTTCAGCCTCTAGTAATTGGGGCAGAGACAAATATATATAAGTAAAATGAATAAGGCAAATATTAGACAGCAATAGTGATTCAGGAAATACAGTAAAACACGTTGCCTGTTACAAATATGCAATGTTGGTCTGGGTGTTGACTTGACTTAATAAGTAAGCATTGCATGGCCATTTAAATTTATCTAATGAATGAAACAGTATATATATATATATATATTTTTTTTTTAATCAGCTGCCACAATCGTAGTAAAAGAAGTAAACGCTTTTAATAGGCAGTAGAAAATGTTTATGTACCACACATCTTCACGTTTGTTTAACCCAGTGCCTCCTCGGCCCTTGTGCAGTATAAACTCTGTAAACCCTTTCACGTGGTCCGATTTCATCCACATCGCAGGGTTCAGCTTTTCCTTTTTCAGCGCAGGATGCTTCATGATTCTTTCTTTCAGAGCGAAAACCTTTTCCTCCATAGCGCGTTGTGGTCTGAGGACGCTCTGGGAGAGAACAATTTTCGCTAATTGTTTGAAGAAAAATGTAGTTTGTTTGCTTTGGACGTTCACACCAAAGGAAACGAGTTCTCACAAGACGCAGTTTACAGGAGCGGCTTTGCAACAAAACATGGATGCCAGGTTTTACTGATGAATAAAAATGGGGCAGAAAATAGGAACAGATTTGCCACTGAAAAAAAAAAACAAAACAGCGAACAAAAGGTGAAGACAAAAGAAATGCACAGGAAATAAGATTTTAAAACAGCACAACGCATAATGATAAGTAGAACAATTTGAATTTTTCACAATATATTCTAAATACAAAAGTGTGAAAATAACACCATATTATACTATATTTTACCGTATTGCATTACCGTATCTCCCCCCCTCATTATGACCAACAGGTTACTGGTCTGGCAAAACGAATACATTAAATATTCATCTGAATTCATTTATTTTTGCTGATATTATAAAGTGCTTCGTTTATATATTTAAAGCAGCACATTTCTAGAAAAGCATTATTACATTCATCAGAATAAACAACAGCAACCAGGCTTTTCCATAAGTTATACCTGATTAAATACATAAAAAGATCACACACTCTGGCAGATTTGAAAAATTCTTAGTCTTTTAAAAAGTTCCACCTGAAAGACATCACGTCCCATAAACCTGACTAATATGGCTGGTAATATTACAAGCCTCTTGAGTATCACAAGAACTTCTAGGTTCCTTTGAAAACTAGAAGTTCTTGGTCATCGACTAAGGCGTACATTTGTTTATGCTTTCCCGGAGGGAGGAGGCGGATGATCCTTCCCCAAGTACACACACACACACACACACACACACACACAAAGGGCATGTCAAAAACATATCAAAAGAAAGCAAACAGTCTTTATACTTGCACAGCACGGTGGGAAAATAATTATGGCTGCTTTTCCACACTGCCACCCAGAGCTTCTAATGCTAATGTGTTAATTTCACCAGCTCCACACCACCACACAGTTGACAGTGAATCCCCAAAAGCAACAGCACCTAGGGGACCATCTAAAACAGCAGCACCACCATCTAAACAACAGAGCACCCCACTATCTAAAACAACAGCACCCCACCATCTAAACAATAGAAAGCACGACCATCTAAAACAGCAGCACTTAATTATCTAAACAACAGCATCAAGCTCATCTAAACAAAGCAGACCACCATCTAAACAGCAAGCAGCACCCACCATCTAAAAACAGTACACCCACCATCTAAACAACAGCACCAGCAATCACTCATCCAAACAACAGCACTCACCATATCTAAAACAGCAGCACCACCATCTAAACAGCAGCACCGACCATCTAAACAACAGCATCACCACTAAAACAACAGCACCGACCATCTGAAACAGCAGCACGAATTATCTAAACAACAGCAATCGACCATCTAAACAGCAGCACCGACCATCTAAACAGGAAAGACCGACTATCTAAAACAGCAGCACCGACTATCTAAAAAAGCAACAGCACCGACCATCTAAACAGCAGCACCGACCATCTAAACAGCAGCACCGACCATCTAAACAGCAGCACCGACCATCTAAACAGCAGCACCGACCATCTAAACAACAGCACCGACCATCTAAACAGCAGCACCGACCATCTAAACAACAGCACCACCATCTTCAAACAGCAGCACCCCACCACCCAATTATCTAAACAGCAGCACCCCACCATCTAAACAACAGCACCCCACCATCTAAACAACAGCACTCCCACTATCTAAAAACAGCAGCACCACTATCTAAAACAGCAGCACCACCATATCTAAACAGCAGCACCTATCATCTAAACAACAGCACCGCATCATCTGCAACAGAATTTAATTAATTCCACCATCTAAACAGCAGCACCCCACCATCTAAACAGCAGCACCAACCATTCAAACAACAGCAATAATCAATTATCTAAAACAGCAGCACCGGACCATTCAAACAGCAGCACCGACCATCTAAACAACAGCACCGAGCATCTAAACAGCAGCACCGAGCATCTAAACAGCAGCACCGACCATCTAAACAGCAAAAGCACCGACCATTCAACAGCAGCACCGCACTATTCAAACAACAGCACCCACCATTCAAAACACAGAAAGGCAGCACCCACCATATCTAAAACAACAGCACCCCACTATCTAAACAACAGCAATCGAGCATCTAAAAAACAGCACCCCAGCATTCAAACAGCAGCATCCACTATCTAAACAGTAGCACCGACCATTCAACAACAGCACCGACCATCTAAACAACAGCACTGACCATCCAAACAGCAGCACCGACCATCTAAACAACAGCACCGACCATCTAAACAACAGCACCGCATCATCTAACAGCAGCACCGACTATCTAACAGCAGCACCGTACTATCTAAAACAACAGCACCACCATATCTAACAGCAGCACTTACCATTCCCAAACAACAGCACCCACCATCTAACAGCAACACCCCACTATCCAAAACAACAGCACCGTAATTATCTAAAACAACAGCACCGCACTATCTAAAACAACAGCACCGACCATCTAAAACAACAGCACCGTAATTATCTAAACAACAGCAGCACCGACTATCTAAAATGAAAGAAAATTCTATCATCTAAACAGCAGCACCCACTATCTAAACAAGGTTAACTGCATCATCTAAACAGCAGCACCGACCATCTAAACAACAAATCATCATCTAAACAACAGCACCGAGTATCTAAACAGCAGCAATCACTCATCTGCTAAACAGCAGCACCGACTATTCAAACAACAGCACCGACTAATTTAAACAACAGCACCGAGCATCTAAAACAGCAGCACCTGATCATCTAAACAACAGCAGCAATCACTATCTAAACAACAGCACCACCATTCAAAAACAACAGCACTGACCATCTAACAGCAGCACCGACCATCTAACAGCAGCACCGACCATCTAAACAACAGCACCGACCATCTAAACAACAGCACCGACCATCTAACAGCAGCAATTTACCATCTAAACAAATTAAAAGCACCCCACTATCTAACAGCAACACCACTCATCTAAACAACAGCATCACCACATCTAAAACAATAAATAGCACTGACCATCTAAAACAATACACCCCAATTATTATTATCTAAACAACAGCACTTTGACCATCTGCTAAACAGCAGCAATCAATTATCTAAACAACAGCACCGACTATCTAAACAACAGCACCCTGTATCATTCAAACAACAGCAATCAATTATCTAAACAACAGCACTGACCATCTAAAGCAGCACCCCACTATCTAAACAACAGCATCGACCATCTAAACAGCAGCACCCATCATTCAAAACAGCAGACCGCATCATCTAACAGCAGCACTGACCATTCAAACAACAGCATCAATTACTCAAACAACAGCACCGACCATCTAAACAACAGCAATCAAATTCATCTATAAAACAACAGCACTGACCATCTAAACAAATAGCACTGACCATCTAAACAACAGCACCCCACCATCTAAACAACAGCACCGACCATCTAAACAACAGCACCGACCATCCAACAGCAACACTACGCCTAGGGGTTGTTTTCATTAACCAATATTCCACATTTTCGCCATGCCTTTTCTATTATTACTGGTTTCAATGAATAAAAGATTACCATGTTAACAATGACCTTTTTTAGCATTTGTCACATTCTACCATATCTATCCATCCATTCATCCATCCATCTTCATCCTCGTCCATCCATCCATATCCATCTTCTATCCGTGACATCCATCTATTTATTCATCTTCCTCTTATCCATTCATCCATCTATCCATCCATCCATCCGCCCGCCCATCCATTTAATATTGGTCCATCCATCCATCCATTCATTTGCCTATCTATCCATCAATCCAACCATCCATCTATTCAACCATCTATCTATCCATCCATCCAACCCACCCACCATCCATCTATCCATCCATCCACCCCAACCCATCCATCCACCCACCCATCATCCACATCCTCATCCATCTATCCGCCCCACCCACCCATCATCTATCCGTCCATCTATCCCATTCACCCACCCATCATCTATCCGTCATTCCATCTATCCATCCACCCACCCATCTTCTATCCATTCATCTATTCGTCCATACAGCTATCTGTCCATCCATTCATCCACCCATCTGCCATCCATCTAGCCACCCATCTAACCATCTACCCACCCCACCCATCATCTATCTGTCCAGCCATTCATCCACTCACCCACTTATCTATCCATCTATCCACCCATCTATCCATCCATTCATCCACCCTCCCATTATCTATCCATCAATCTTTTCATCCATCTTTTCCATCCATCCATCAATGTTTTTTTTCTTCAGTTATCCACAGAGGTAACCAGCAGTAAAAAGTCATTCTAAGCAGGTTTGCTCTGGCCCCCTGTTCTATGTAAATCACTGTTTGCTGAAGTGTTTCATCCTGAACTGCAAAAAATGATAAAAATATAAGTAACTTTTCATTGAACTAATTTATTAGGGACGTACCCATAAGAGACTTTGACTGGATAAAACAGTATCCCCACATGCTTTTCTGCTTAGATGTGCCGAAAGCATGTGTAATTTAGGAATAAAACAGCCACCACTATACCACAGAATTATAGAGAAAATCTATATGTTTTTTGGCTTTTTTTAAAGTATTTAATCAACTCTTTCAAACACACAAAAAGTTGGGTTCTGAAATACTTCAGTTAATACCTGAGTAGGTTAACTGTAGAAAAATAGGCTGATCACTTAAACAGTTAGTTAAATAACAAATTAATTCTAGTCTTCATAATTTCAACTCTACAGCAAATACAAATGATTTGGGATGCACTGCCAAAGGGTAAGATGTTGAAATAGTCAGATGTTAGTGGTGAAATTCTTGCTAAAATGAAAGGATTTAGGAGCATTAACAGACGGACACTGGCTGGTTAGCAACAAACAATAACTACAAATAGCAGATTCACTGAAAATTCCATTAGCAATAAATGCGTCATCAAATATCGGCTGAAAATATCGGGTAACTCTAAGCATCTTAGTAATTAGTAATTATCGCAGATTCCATACAGTTCCTATATCATCGTGCATCCCTAAAATTGATTCAAAGAAAAACGAACCTTCCTCAAGAAAAAATAAACTATTAAAAGAATGGTCACATAAAAGACTGACCTTTTGCTCTTTCCTCTTGTACTAGTGGCTCTCTGACGAGCTGCAAGAAAAACATTCAATTAGTGTGAAGAAACCAGTGATGGACCGAAGTTAAACAAGAAAAACCTACAATTCAGAATTAAGTTAAGATAAGCAAAGGTCAACTGCACTGTTCAAGAGTCGCAAAAAATTACAAAAATTAAGTCAAGTTTTCAACACTGCAGGGTCTTAGGTCACAACAATTTTATTCAGCTAAATACAGTTCAAACATCACCAGCAGGATTTTCAGAAAAAGTCTCAGCCTCTAGTTGGGGGGTTGATATATCAATCTCAGCTTTCTAGAGCCTTTTAGCAGCAAATCTCTCTTCAGTGCACACAGTGCAGCCTTAGTCTTCACCGCAGTTGGGACGCTCTTCAATTTTTACAGTAGTGACAGTTTTAATTCTTTACATGAGAACACTTCCATATGAACAACACGTACATTAGGGCAAACTCAAGTGCTAAATTTTAAATACAACATCTGTAGATATTTACATATAATACTGTGACTTCTGGAGGAATATAGAAATCTACAAGGCAAGATCTTATACCTTGAGGTTTTCTTTCTGTAGATCCTGGGCCAAGTCACGGCAGAGCTCTTTACACAAAGTATACTGCTCTTCTGCATCACTCATTTCCCCAAACGTCCTGCCAAAAAGATCAAATTTGGTCTCATTCTTAATTCCAGGATTAGTTTTATACCATTCCATAGGGCGTGCTACGGAATAAATCCCAACCAGTATTTTTTTTTGTAAATGAATGAATAACTTGTGAGAGCGCTTATTACCTTCTGGTGCTCAAGTGTCTTCCCTTCCCGTAATCTCTGCAGATAAAAAAGTCAATAGTTATAGAGATAGTTTTTCTAAATGAAACAGCCATAATAATAATGACGCATCCAAACTATAAATTAGCCGCTTTAGCGACTGATCTGGAATCAATATTTCTTTGTTGTTTTTCTGGCAGTGTGTTTGCAGCAGGTTTCAGTTCCATAACAGCTAAAACTGGCTACTAGATACACTTGCGCTGGTCTGCTGATTTTGTAAGGCAAATTACTTGTCTCATGACAATATACAGTGAGAAAGCCTGGGTTAGATGAAGTTAAAAACAAATCTATTTTAGCTTTTTAAGAAAGACAGATCCATGCATGTCCAAACATCAGAAGGATCCGTCCCTTTTTGACCAAAGGAACTACTCGGTTACTCGTCCAATCCTTGGTCATCCCTAAGTTGACTCTCACCGACTGGGTTTGAAATTGGAGGCAACTAGACCACTTCAACTGACCCAGAATGCATCCGCAAGACGCATGTACAATCTTTATAAATTCTTGCATCCCACACCTTTACTGCGGAACCTGCACTGATCAAGCAACGTGTCACTTCTCATCCTCTCAGAGCATCAAGCGCCGTCGTTCTACAAACTAATTGATATACCAAAAATAACAGGACGACATGCATCAGCACTCTTTGCAGAGTTGGTTCTTCAAGGCCTAAGGAAAAAAAAGGTTTGGTTCCGGTTTCCACCGACTCTGGCAATTTATGTGTGACCCAAATTAATTTTTATGAGCTGGGGAAGAAATAATACAAATTAAATAAGTCCACAACAAAAAGTTTGAGGCGAACTATAATTATAAGCAGTTCCATCCTGTATAGGGATGAGCACATTCTTTTTTTAAATATTCATTGGGCGGGTCGTCCTTTTACTGATAGCCAAACCACAGCGTTTACTGCTCAAAACAGATAATAAACCGCACACACAACAACGAAGGGTGCAAACTACGCCATCAATGACTAGGGAAGCTGGCTCGGCCAGCAGCACAGCAATCGTCTCCGGTAACCTGGCCAAGTGGACAAGATGCCTTGTCTCATCGAACAGCAGCCACTTAGCGTTAAATGCCACAAAGATAATCGTTGTTTACTTACAAAGGCAATTGCTAACGTTATATTTGTTGTGTTCTGAATACTAGCCAGTAGGTGGCAAGAACGTAATATACTAATACACAGTAAATATACTAATGTGCAGAAGAAGAGTAAGAATTGGAACCCTCCATAATATCTTAATATATCATAATTCACATAAACAAATAAAAATAACATCTGCTGTAAAGGAAAATAAAAAATAATATAAATTTCCCATCCCTTGCTGCCACTGAGAAAAAAAAGAAAAAGAAATCCCTACCGACCTATGACCTCAACTGACAATCCAACAGGAACCAAACTTTTTTTTTTCTTAGGCCCAGTGGTGGAACCAACTTCCGCCACCATGAGAAATGCAGAGTCCCTTGCTGTCTTCAAATGTCGTCTAGGAGACTAATTACTATTGTTTACTTTAAATTTTTCGTCTAACAGGGCGCTATAAGGTGTAAATTTTAGCTGGGTAACTTGATTGATGTGGACTACAAAGCGCTGTTGTACTTTGCTCAGGATAGGAGTGTCTGCTAAATGCGAAAACAGATGAATGTTATAGGCCAATACCACGCACCTCTCTATGTGTGTAGAGCCAAGCCCCAGTGAGATCTGGAGGAAGAAAACAGGATTTGCGCTCTCCCGAAAAACAGCAGCGTAGAGCATCAAACATTCCGTTGTCCGAAAGGACGAGCTGACCATGTCCAGAAGCAGCCACAGCATCTTCTCTATTACTTACTTAATTCCCGAAACCTGCATGGCAAAATATGATATACTGTATTTTCTGTGACGCAACCTTGTTAGATCTTAAGTTGCTTATCACGATAATGAGGATGTAAACCAGAGTGGAGACGAACCTTGCGAACAGGCAGATCCTGGATAAACTCCATCACAGTGTCTCTCTCCGGCGGGATTCGGTACTGGCCATTGGGCTTGTTCTTATCGCTGCACACCTTCGCAAGCACCATATTCGGTGCAATCCCTACATGGGTAAACAACAACATAAACATCACACGGTGCCTTTAGAGGGACGACATACATTACATCTATGGACCAAGAGGTCGTAGCTTCAAATCCAGCCCTATATTTCTGCCAGAATTACCAGCATTAAGCCCCCGAGCAAGACCCCTAACCTCTGGTTGCTCCATCGACTCAATATAAGCGCAGAAGATGCTAAATGCCATTGCAAATATGTTCACAAATATGACAGTAGATTACTGCATTACCAGCACTTGCAGTCAGCAATGTTTTCTGCTCGATATGGAAGCGCATTTCACTCACAGCCTCTTCTGGAGACGTGCTAAACATCTCCACCTTCCCATCAGCCACTGGGACAGTAGGGGATTCACTTGGGCTGTCATCAAATAGGATGGGGGACAGGTTTTCTGTGTCTGCTCCAACCTCTGGCCTGGCTTTATACTTGTTTTCAAAAGAAATGATAAATAATACAAATGTTGTTATTGCACATATATCAGCGAGGCAATCTAGTTTCTCTAATGAAATCACTTATTTCAAAATTTATTTTACACATTTTTCTAGACTTTTCCATTTAGCCGGGCATCTTTACGAACAATGAATTTAAAGCAAATATCTCCAAATAATAGTGAAAAAATACTCCCCTGGATTATATCATAGTGGCATTGCTCTGGTGATTTTTTGGCTGCGGCATTAAAATTTAGTTTAAAAGAACATCCCCGAAAGAACTAGGATGCACCGATCCAACTTTTTCAGTTCCGATACCGGTGCTGATACTTGCTTTGTCCTTTGTAGCTTGTATAAAAAACAATTGTACTGTCCTCCTCTGTAACTTGTAAGGAAGCAATATTTTAACAAGTCATTTTCGCAAGGAGTTTCGTAATAACTTATAAGCAACATTTAGTTTACCTGTCTTTTCATTGACGTGAACACAATTGGTTAATGGTGTTATCCAACCTCACAAACATCTACTTAACTCCAGATCTTACATATGTGAGACATTTACAGCATTTATCATTTATGAATAAAACTTAAATTCTGTAATGAAATGAAAGATAAGACTTTTTAATTCTTTATTCAACAATACAAACTCAACTGCCTTCACGGTTCTGAGGGTTGCTATAGAAAGTCAGACCGGCTAATGGAGTTTAATAAAGATGGGTTGTTTATAATCCCTTGACATTTGTATAGACAATTTGGATGATGTAAAATATCTGTGTTTGTTGACTATATATTTCATCTGCAACCCCTGAGTCTGATGAAGGTGTGTGATGTCATCGTCAAAGTTTTGTTTGTATCATAACAATTCCATCAAGTTGACCTCTTTGCGTCAGCTCCTGGAAACCCTCAAACAAGACATGCACCAGACCCCTGGCCTTCTCCTGGACAGTACAGGTCTACATCACCGTATCGTTAAACCATTGTTAATGTGTTATATTTGATATTGTTCATCGGCATTTCATAGTCATCATTTATCGTAATTGTTGAGTTCTAAGCAGTTTACACTGTTGTGCTGACATTGCCCAACGCACTTAACTTTATAACCCAAAAGTGTACATATATAACTTGCATAAAATTCAAACCTTTATATTTTAATTTGCTTGTTATTTGAGACAAAATTTGACGCTTTGGCTCTTGGTTCCACCACATCAAGAATTTTCATATTGAATACACATACTTACGCGTATTCAATACGTAATATACACTTCAGTGTCATAATTGCAGGTTGTAACTGCATGTAACTTCTAAATGCACAATTTATTTTCACCTCCAGTTTGAGAGTTTATATTTTAGTCTGATGAGCATACTGCTTCTCCAAGTGCTCAACCTTGCAGAAAAGTGGATACGCCGCGGTCGTTTCTGCATACAGTATATGACGGAGATGTGCCAAATGTATTTTGACTTTGACTTGTCTGTATATCAGCATAAAGCAAAGAATTAGAAGTGAATAGTAAGTTTCAGGGTCTTCATTCGGTTTTCCGAGTCGTTTCTAATTTTAATTTTAAACACCAAGTTGGACTGTACCTTCTATTTTAATGTATATTCTAACCAAGATCACACCACACACACACACACACACACACACACACACACACACACACACACACACACACACACACACACACACACACCCGAGCTGCCGCCAGAAGACACGAAATCCAGACGTGGTATGATAAATTTCGACGCCATAAACGAGTCGAATCTGAATAATGTCAGAAATAACGCGAGCGGAGGCTTAAATTCTATTTCCTTGAAGCTACATTTGGCCATGTCGGCGTTCAGTTTCCGCCTCCTTCTCACGCCATTTTCAAACTTCTTCTGAGAGAGAGATGTCTAAGGGCCTGCTGCGCTGCAGGTCTTGATGCTCAGTTCTGGATTTGTTGCTCATATCCGACATTTGACCTTCTGTTTGTTACTGCTTTTTTGGAATTGTGACCCATATCCGATTCGCTTAGTTACACGACGTCATTAAACCGCTGGCGAAGTACTAAATTGCTCCAGTTTTAATGACGTAACAGAACGCAATGCTCAGAAAATCCAGATCTGCCTGTTTCATACACAGTTTACTGGCACACATCCGATTTTATTTCCACATATGAACGAGGTACCTGGAAACTGGATCCTGCAACATCTGAATGCATGAAAAGTTTCCTGCTTACACTGTGATGCGGGAACGGATCCGACCAGTCACATAAGGAGCAAAAACCGAATTGGGTCAGCATTTAACTGAGGTGTAAACGAGGCCTAATTGGTAGCGCCACCACCGCAGCTCTGGGGCCATAGCAGTCAGGACGGAAGTTTATAAGGGGACAAAACGAAAAGCCAATAATGGCGGAGGATTGTAATTTATAAGTTTCCAGTCTTATGTTATGTTTTAGATTGCTGATGTAAAACCGTGTGTTTGTAGATGTTCTCTCAACATTTTACAATAACTACTGTTAGGATACTCAGTACTGTTGCCACTTTTGCACAAACATTATACTGCTTTACAAATGTTTATACATACACTGAAATATTGCACACACATAAATAAATGTAATAGTGTTCGTCATATTATAACCTTCTACCTCCTGCACATCCAATGTAAAATGTCAATTTGCACCTGTTTAAATGTTCGCATATTTGCACATATACTGAACATTGTACTTGGAAATAGTCCGGATATAGTATCTGTCTATTATAACTCTACCTCTGCACACTCTGTGTAAAATGTCAATTTCAACCTGTTAAGAATATTTTCAGATCCTGACTTGACAAACATGTTTAGCCTCATGTCTGTCTTGTCTTCTCTAATTATATATATATATATATATATATATATATATATATACATATATATATATATATATATATGTATATATATATATATAATTCGCCTAGTCTAAAATGTATATTGTATATTGCTTCTAATGTGTATTTACTTATTTATTGCTTATCCTGTGCCTAGTCGTGCCACTGCCTATTTATTCCTCTGTTCTACTGTTCTTGTTTGTTGTTTGCACTGGAAATAACCTGACGCTGCCCTTTGGGCTCTATGCATCTGTACAGCATATGCAAGATGACAATAAAGTTGATTCTTTGACTTTTGACTTCTGGATTTGAAAGATGTACACAAAAGTGTACGTTATGATTTAATCATGCTAATAATACTATTTACAGGTTAATCAGCTTAACTTTTGGCAAGTGTTTTATGCTATCTTATACATAACGTGGAAGCATATACGACTAAAGATTCCTTTTATTTATAAACGGGCCGTTGACGTTTGGCAAATTATTGACACTAAATGGCTATGAAAATATTTTGTTCATGTTGTAAAGAAAGAATCGCAGTTTTGCATTGTGCCTTTTGTGTTTATTTTGGAAACACATGACGTTTCAGAAAGGGCAGTGCACAAAATGTTGTGACTGGTTTCATTACCCTTTCTGCAGTGCCATGGTGTTTAAGCCCACAAGACTGGCCAAACTAAAAATTCATTTGAAAAGTCATTTTAACAAGGCTGTTGTCTATAAAGTTGAGTCATACTTTGTTAAGAAGTGTTGTTTAATAAATATGCACAGGGTTACATCTTCCAGAAATACTGTGTATTACAGAGCATTACTTGTACAGTATATGTTATTTCAGGTTTCCCACAACAAACAAATGTGCCCTTCTACTCCACTATGCCTCTACATCGTGTCCTAAAGGCCTCGTTTGACTTCAACTCTTTGTAGGCAAGTTTTCAGCTCATTTTAATGTATAATTATGACTGATTAAGGCCATTGTTTCTCTGGCTTGGTAGTATGACTTTCCTTTAATCAGGAGATGATGGCTCTCTCTCTCTCTCTCTCTCTCTCTCTCTCTCTCTCTCTCTCTCCCTGTATGGTTTATCTTTCTTAATCGTGTTTTGTTGTAGTGTGTGGATAACATGTAAATGTTTTGTTATAGGACAGAAACACCATGGACCACTGATGCGCAATAGACTCTTGAGAGCATTGAGGATGTATTCCTATGTATTGTTGTAATATTTTTTTGTGTTTTATACATTGATAAGGCATGAGCCAAACCAATGTCTTTTCTTTGGTACATGGTCTTTTTTAAGGACACATCAATAACAAGAGATCTTCAAACTGCTGCAGAATGGTTGAAGGAATACATCAATCTCTTCAGAGGCGCAGTGTTCCAGCCACGCTATCTGGAGATGGAGGAGAAAGATCAGAGGAGAGCTGTACAGAAGGTTTACGATTCCCCAAGCATCGAGGCCAAAGAACTATTTTTGTTCATATTTCAAAATCAGGAAGACATGAAACTTTCTATTGCTGAATGTGGGGACAAAATGCGATTAAGGATTAATTGCATGTATGAGTAGTTTGTTATAGTTCAGGATAATTTTATAGATTACATTTTTTACTTAATTTATTTTAACAGTTTTAATGTTTGTTGTATTTTTCATTAAAATATAATTTGTTGCAATCTTATTGCATCTGCCCCTTCATTTGGAATATTGGTCTTAGTTTAGAGGTTATTTTAGTTATATTAGTTTTATAAAAAAAAAAAAAAAAAATAGAGCTTTAAGTTTTAAATTGTTTTACTAAATCATTTCTTATATAAATGTACACCTTTTACTGTGATCCCTATGATTTTGGGGTGAGCTTACCCTTAACATTAAATAGTTGAAACAGAGAATAGTCATGCCTAATAGAGGACTTTAGATACTCAAGTCTAGGTTTTGATGTTCTTTTTGTGTCATTTGGTACCATTTTCTCAAAGACAGACCAGTCTGTCCTACAGGCACGTCCATCTAATCATCTAGTTGGTTCAGGTTTTTTCTACAAAAACAAACTAAAAGTAGCCTTTATGAACATTCATTTCAGATTAATTTAGTTAAGAAAAGGTTTTATGGATGTTTCTAATAAACAGCCAAAACTTTGTGAGGTAGATTTTTATCTTGGATATGGGAAAGTTTCAAGGAACTGTTTACTGACAATCATTTTCTAAAGTACTCCAAAGAACAGGTTTATTACAGAGGAAGACATTTTTGACATAGGTATTTAATATTATTTTGTGGTCTTTCCCTTTGTGCATAGCACTTGTGCTTTTAATTATGGGCTGTAGATGGACCTGTCTTTGCTGTTACAATAACATTGGATTAAAAAAAGTTTCTGAGGGGGTTCTGAGAAACAACGCGGAACGCGCAAGAAACACGCACGCGCACTGCACCTGTGCTGGCCCGGAGTCGCGCGACGCGTTTATAAAATCACACATTTGCGCGAAAATATACTGTATAAAAAGTCATATATTTCCGACATTATGACATACGGAAGCGCACTGCATTCACCCAAGAAAAAAAATGGACACCTTATCTCGCAGGCCTAATAACGAGAAAAAGATGCGAGATTTTTGTCAAAATTACATCTTTTCTCATAATTACGAGATCCTTTTCTCGTAATTACATCTTTTCTCATAATTACGAGATCCTTTTCACGTTATTACAAGAGCCCTTTCTCGTAATTACATCTTTTCTCGTAATTACGAGATCCTTTTCTCGTAATTACAAGAGCCTTTTCTCGTAATTACATCTTTTCTCAAAATTACGAGATCCCTTTCTCGTAATTACAAGAGCCTTTTCTCGTAATTACACCTTTTCTCAAAATTACGAGATCTTTTCTCAAAATTACGGCATCTTTTTCTCGTATTTACGAGACAAGGTGTCCATTTTTTTTCTTTGGTGAATGCAATGCGCTTCCGTAAGGGAGTGTAGCGAGCACTAAGTAACAATCAGTAAGTGAACGGAACAGTTCATTTAACGAGTCTACAGGAGTGTTTAGACAAGACGTATTTTAGAGAAATACGTCCTCACAACCTACAGGCCCTTGCAAAGCCACATATATATAAAATAGCTATTATGTCAACAGATAAATAATATTCGTGCGTGGTCTCAGGTTTTCCTGTCTTTTGGGGACAAGAAAACTTCCCTTGACGTCCATTTGTGAAGTGAAGTTTGAGGGTGTAACGGGATATTAGTTCCTGAATTGTCACTTTCTTTTCATACTTGAAGATTTAACTAAACACAGCACAAAGTCAGTCATACCAAACCAAACCAGCAATTAGCAGTCCTTTCTTCACTGTTAGACTAATACGCAACAGTTTAAACAGTGCACGGAGCGCCCTCATTGCATTACTTCTATTTATTTTTTCTTGTGGAAAACCATAATCAAAGTAAAATCGAATGCGTTGGTCGTGATAATGATGCAAACCTAGATGCAAAGCAAATCACAGGCAACGACCACCAGATTCAACTTTTGCTATGCTCGCTAAATCGAGAGAAAAAATACGTCCTGATTTCAAAATGGAGAAATAAACAACGGTAAAGCGCCACCCTTCTGGACCTCCGTACTGCGGTGGGATAAACAGGTTGAGAAGACTTTATTAAGATTACGGACTATGTGTACGAGACCTTGAGATGATTGGAAACACAACAGATAAATAACAACTTGTAAACGCTTCCGATGCGTACAATGCTGCGCAAAAGCAAATCTCTCCGTTGCCTACAACACTGCGTAAAAGCGCACGAGATGCGTAAAAGCGCACGGGCTGCATAAAAGAATGAAAGCTCCTCGTTGCGTACAACTCGTGTGAGAAAATCCACAGGCTGCTCGAAACGAACTCAGCAGTGATTTAAAATGCACGACCGCTCCCGTTGTGTACACCGCGCAAAAACAGATGAACGCCCGCGTCGCACCAAAAGTGTACAAGTAAGTGTAAGTAAGTTAAACAAAACAAAACTAGGTTTTTTTGCAGTTCGCTTTGCCGAAGACAGGAACAAAAATCCATGGCAATAATTATCAAAATGCATCACATTTTCTTATTCATTAAAACTCCGATTGAGCTCCCCCAGGATGTTCCCAAACTTTATTTGTACTTCTCCCTCGCTCGTCGGGGAAAGTATGCACTCTGCTGGCTAGTGATTAACGTGTAGGTTGCTCACAGATTTAAAGGCACAGCCGGCGTTTCTAACACTGTTGTGTTTTATTTTTCATCATATTTTATATTTTTCAATTCATTTCCTTTAAGTGTACAAACACACATTTTAATGAAAACTGAATGAAACTGCTTTGATGTAATTAGCTACTATTATATAACTACCATACTAAAAGATTAGCTTGGCTGTAACTTTAGCTACATTTAATCATAAGTAGCCTGTAGCTTGAAAAACTACCATTTAAAAGAAACTTTCAAACACTGTTTCCATTTACATATTCTCATTATGTTTTCATATGGGCCAAGTAATGAGAAAATACACACAGGACTTCATAATTCACTGTACAGTTGCTCTGCCTCTTCTGTGACAGTTTTGCTAACAAATTCTCAGCTTCATATCTTAAATTTTATATTTTCAGTTCATTTACATTATTTTATGTAAAGATATTCAGAAACAAAACTGAAAAACACATGCAAATAGGCTGAACTTTGAAAATTATTATTAAAACTTGTATTTTGTCTCAAAATGTCCTCAAAGGTGGAATTTTCTTCTGTTGGAGTCCATTTCATGGCGCTGAAATACATGAGTTTTAATTATTTAAAGCAAACAAAGTTTGAGGAAATCTGCTGACATTACTGAAAGTGAGTGAATGAGTCATTATTTGTCATGAGTAAAATTACACCTATAGAAGGTATCAGAACTCACCTTATGAACCCATTCATACTCCCCAAACTTCGAGTCAAATGTCCCTTTCTGCAGAGAGCGAAGTTTGAGGGTAAAACGGGGTCCTAATTCCTGAATTCCGACTTTCTTTTCATTCTTGAAGATGTATCTAAGCAGAACACAAAGTCAGTCATAATGTTTTGTTCAACATGTAAACCAAAAATAGCAATTAGTAGTATTTTCTTCACTGTTAGCCTAATTTGCATCATTTTGTAAGAGCTCTGATCTACCAAAGCATCTACCATCAGGCGTCATCATCTTTCAGACATTCCATTCCATTGAGAATCAACATTAGCCAGATTTTCATCCAAGGAGTTTTTGCGAAAAAATATTTAGCGCTTCAAATTTTTTACCGATATAGCTGATGGAAATGCTAACTATCGATAAAATTTTGTAAATGTCGACATAATATTTTTCCATTTAACTTTAGCGCATAACTTCTATATCAATACTTCAGATGTCGCAAAAACTACTTTGGAAAGTTACTTTGTCGGAAAAAAAGGGCTTTAACGCAAATAAATGTGTCACATGATACATTTTCATCGTGTGGGTTTCGTCGCACTGGGGTACTTTGTTCGAGCTCTAGGTTCTATCAGACAAGCAACTGCTTCATTCTGCTGTCGTCTTTGGATATTTTGTTCAATTCCAATTATTTGTGAAACTGAAATAACAGTAAGCTGGCAAATTTCAAAAAACTGTCTGAATAATCTCTCCATCACTTTGTTTCTTTGTTTAGCGGAGTGGGGTGTCACGTGGAAAACAAAAGGTAGATAATTTGCGACATACACAAAATTATGTATGGAAACGGCTCAAGGGCAGATTTATTTTTGCGATACACCAAAACCTATGCGACAGTTCGTTTTGGGGGGGGGGATGACGTCATCACGCACACCATTTTATCGATAAAAAGCCAGTTGGATGGAAACAGGCTGGAGACAGCAAATTTCGCACATTTTTTTTTACGCATATTCTGTTTGTTGATAACAAAACGTCGCAAAAAAATGGATGGAAACTTGGCTATTTACATGTACTGCATTTTCACTCTGCTCTTTGCCACTGTTGGCTACACAGCACTACAAAAGTTTCAATACCTGTGAAACCGGAAGAAGATGAAGTCTCGCTGGTTGTGGAAAGTTGCGACCTGACGCCCAACAAAATGTGGATCATGAGGAAATAAAGCAGCAAACATACGTCCAATGCTGTGGCCAAGTCTAGTAGTGAAGTTGTTTAGAATGACCTCTGGGCTGTGTTCTGTTGGTGGTTTTCCTTTTCTCTGAATGACAAGATAAAAGACAAATTGCAGTTTACTTAATGCTAAGGTGCTATACTAACTAATAAAAGAAAAAAACCTGAGTCACAAACTTTCATCTCTTTGCGAAGTCGAACATTGCTGACTTTGAAGTGTGCCGTCGGCCCTTCAGGAAGATGACAGAGGACCATGCCGTCTTTAACAAACGGAGTTAAGGAGCAGAAAATTGGTAAGGCCTAGTATTAACTGTTGTTTTTACGTACAAGACCTAATACATACTAATATTAAGGGTGGTTTGTATAGAGCTTTCTAGACACCCAAAAAACTTCACTGAGACAATGCGGAACCACTTCAACTAGCACCAATGTGCAATGATCGAGCAGCCATTCTGATGCTCACATAACGTGTTTAAGGATACTTGGTACTTTGCGATCCTCATTAATGACCATGAGGTATGTGAAATCTCGTGATATACACTGAGGAATGATCTTCTTCAAAGCAAGCCCTCTTCTGTAGTACACATGTGCGTTTGGGATGACTGTTGCAAGCTGCTCACAAAACCGCACAGTTCTCTGAACAAAACAAAAAGACAACCATGTCTCAAACATATGTACAAATCTTCACAATTGACAATTCACATTTCAGTTCACATAAGCGCTCTACATACAAAAATAGTGAACTGATACAATTTTGAATCTCTGATCTCTGTGAATGAACCTTTTGCCGATGTGTAACACTACAAGATTTAAAAATCTGCCTTATAACTAGAGACCTTATAACTAGAAAGGAAAAAAGACTTACAGATTGTATGTTTGTCATTCAGATCTCAAGAGATTATTATAATGAAGCAATACTTACTCCTCTCGGCCTGTCTGATGTAGTGATAAGAACTTTGGGATTGGTCAGTTTGTTGAAGTAAGCTGAGAACTCGTCTGTTCCTTCATCAAAAGCTACCTGTATTCATGACATTGTCATTAAACCTTTAACACAGTAGAAACAATTGCATACAAATGTACGAAACAGAGATATAGTTATACCTCCTCGTCCTCTGGGTCTACTGTGGTTTCATCATATACTCTTTGATTCTCAATGGTTTTTGGAACTTCTTTTGGTGGTGCCTGAAAAAGTCAGTTAGAGAACATGAATGACACTGAAAAGCAGAATACTTATATTATTGGAAAGTAGTAATTCCAGAAAACACACCTTGTCACCAAGTGTTTCTCTTTCCTTTTTTCTCTTCTTTCTTAGTTCCAGTTTTTGCTGTTAAAAAGAGATATAGTTAATTTAACTGTAACAAAAATCTGTGTAATATAACTGATAGAAACATAACTGTATAATAGTAACTGTAACAGTAACCATGTTTGTATTGATCTGTCTCACTTGAATGTGATGAAATGTAATGGAAAACTCGCGATGACGACACTGAAGCAATATATTTGTAGGTCTTGATAAAAACAAAGTTTTTCGAGTTACAGCACATTTACAACTTCCAGTGTGGCAAGACAACTGCAAACTCTTCCCCGTTCAAGTAAATTCTGTGATTTACTGTATGGCTTCTTGTACAATTTACATCCTTATTTCTCTATCCTAATTATTTACAATAATATGTTATATATGTTCAAATCAATTGGCAATAAACCTCATTCTGATTATTATTTAAGCGCTTTTGAGCGTTCAACAGAACCAATATGATGAGTACGGTCAGACATAAGACACCCCAAGGCGCCTCGACCACACAGCGTTCGCCCAAGTCTGGCCCTACCTGATAAACGTATAGTTGTTTGACACTGGGGTTACCTTGCGTTTCTCTTGCTTGAGCTTCATAAACATGAGCTGTCTCCGCTGCTTGTTTTTGATTTCCGACACTCTGAAGGCTGGAATCTGTGAGCTTCCCGCCGCTGCCTCCTCCGCGGGGTCTGCCGTTTCGGACGCTTCCTCCGCACGTTTTTGTCGCTTCTTTTGCTTTTTAACTTTACTTTTATCATCGCTCACTTCGTCCGAAACGGGAACCTCAACAAAATCCATTCTTCTGCTGTTATGATCGCTTTGCTGGTACTCACGTGTACGTCTGAGACACACTTTTCCTACTTCCTGTACAGCCGGAAGTTTACCACCAGCCAGTGTGTTTTTGTTGCTGGTTTGATGCTCGCCCCCCCTAGCGCACGAGCGGAGTGCACGCGCCAGATCCTTCACGAGGATTCACGGTAGTTTGCGCTCTCGCGCACACGCGATCTTCGAAAAATTATTTACATTGTCTGAACTCCCTACTGTATAAGCAGTATTGCTAAAAACGTCAATATTTGAAGACCAGAGGCGGACAGTAACTAAGTACATTTACTTGAGTACTGTACTTAAGTAGAGATTTTGAGTATCTGTACTTCACTTGAGTAGTATTTTATTTGGAAACTTATGACTTCCACTTCACTACATTTGTAAGACTAATACTGTACTTTTTACTTCACTACATTTCTATCAAGGTTCTCGTTACTCGTTACTTTCAAATTTATGGATAAAGCAAACGTTATTCCACCTTTTCTAAAAGGTGACTGGTTGTTTGGCAGGTGACAGTCTATCAGTAATCAGTAGAGTTACATCACGCCTGTAGACTGGAACTATAAAACCAAGTTCAGACAGTTCTGCTGTTTTCTGTCTTAAAACATTGTTGCTGTTGGAAAGTCATGAAGCTAGAGGTGTAGAGCTGGGTTTTAAGCAGGTTGGAATGTTGATTTTATGCATTTACGGCTGTTGCACTGTCCTCCTGATTGGTGTGTGTCTTACAATTAATTAATAAAATAAACTAATGCCTGGTTTTCTTTATCAGTTGAGGTTGTGTTTCATTCTGTAACATTCTACCAGTTCCTTATTCTACAGCTTCTACAAGCTAGTCAGAGGCATTAGGTGTTGTAAGTGTTGTGGCAATAATGCAGCATTGTGGTGAAATAAGATGTACTTTTAATACTTAAGTATTTTTTAAAACAAGTACTTAAGTACTTTAACTTAAGTAAAAATTTAACTGTGCCACTTTCACTTGTATTGGAGTAACATTTGACTTGTGGGATCTGTACTTTCACTTAAGTAATGAAGTTAACTACTTTGCCCACCTCTGTTGAAGACTTAATAAAAAACGTGTGTTTAGGTAAATGTGCTTTAAAAAACGTTTTTATAGTTATTATACAGTATGTCAGTTCCAAATGTTGATCTTCCATATTGCAGGGATAGTAGAGTGGAATGTTAATAAGCTTTAGTAGCATTAAGTAAGAGGTAGAAGTAGTAGTAGCAGAAGAAGAGGGAGAATGAAGAATGAAGAAGAACAGAAGGAGGATGAGAAGGAGGAGGAGGAGAATTAAATGATATATTTCTAGAGGAGAAAAAATGCATTTGATCATTGTTTGGTTTGTACTAAAAAAAAAAAAAACTATAACCACTGATTACTTCTAGGCCGACTGTAACATTTAAGGAGTTAGTCCTATATAACAAGTGAAGCAAAAAAAAATTGTGTTTATTCATTTACAAAACTGATGAAATTGTGTTTGAGAAGTAACTTTTTAAGAATAGATAGGTGTCATAAGGTGTATTCTATATTAAAATTATTTTCAACATGTTTCTGTAAATGCACTCCTAGAACAGATGTGTTAAAATGGACACAAACTGTGTCAAATTCTTACACATTAATGGTGAGTTTTGGACAATGTTTCTTGTGTTAATTTTAATACATTCACTGAAAGTGTCAAGAAAGGTAACACAGAGATGTGTAAACATGTATAATATTAACACATTTCCTGTCCTTGGTTACACATATTGTGTTGAATGCTGTGAACAAATGCACATGTTGTGTACATTTTAAAACTACACATAACTATGTGTAAAAGATCTGACTTTTTCCAACACAATTTTATTAACCATTAACACAAAATGTGTAAACTTAAGTGCTACACATGATTGTTGTCGTTTTTCTACACATTCTTTCTAAGAGTGTATTAGTGACTGATGTTGACGTCATATTAAAGGAAAACCTACTAAAGAAACCATTTTAAATGGTTATATTTAAAATGACTACACTGTCACTAACATATCATTTCATACACATTTATGGAAAATTTACACAGTTGTGCCAGAAAAGTTTAGATGTAAATGTTTATTATTATTAAATGTACTTAGTGTGTGGTTTTCAAGCCATTACCAACTTCTAGAGACACCAGTTTCACTAAGGAACATCCTGCTTTTAACAGTTTTTGAACCAGGACACAGCCTGGCGGAAGGCCTTGTAGATGACTAGATTCTGGGAACAGATAAGGCCGCCACCCCTCCACGCTTGTGTGCTCTCTCTGTTCAGGTCCCCCACACAAGTCCACTGTGCTCTGTATTCCAGCGAGACACACCATTTGGAATGATCTTCATAGGAGTTGAAAATTACAGGCCCAGGCAGACCGATGTTCCTTATGTTCATCACATGGTACGGTAGTGAGCAGTTTGAAGGTAGCTGGTGTACCCTACGTTGCCATGTTTCCACCAGAAGGTCTGTCATCAGGACCTGGGCAACCCAGCTAGTGTAAATATCTGATGAGGAAGGCAAATACAATAAAGACGGTTACCGAAGAATTTTGATTATGTAAGAATGAAAACCAGTGTTGGAGAGTAGCTAAATACAATCATTAACTGACCTTTTCAGTAGCTTATCAGTAGCGAAGCTACTTTTAAAATGTTTTAAAAGTTTTTTTTTTAAATTAAAATAGCACTGTAATAAGGCAAAACGCTACATTGTTACACTCTTTACAAAGCCTGGTATTTTTCATTACCAGGTGTTTCTGAATGGGGTTTAATTTTTAGAAGTCACCTTTGATTGGCTAACTGTACCCATGCAGCGCACAGTCATTGCATCTAAGCGCACTCTTAGCAGCTGTGAGATGGAGTCGGGGTCCACCTTGGGGACAATTGAAGCAAGACTTTGTGGCTGTGAAGTATCTTGTAGTTAGTGACTTTTTCTCTATAGCTTGCGTTACAATAGGAACTTGGCGGTAGCTTAGTTACTTTTAATCATAAATAGCTTAAAGCTCGAAAAGCTACTTTTTAAAAGTCCACATCCACATCAAAACCATTAGAACTACTCAAAAAATAAATGCTTTTTGGCCAAGAGCATAATCCAGTGAGTTTTGTTTTAATTGGTCCCTAGATTTACCTAATACTCAGAGAGCAAACACATGAGTAAATTCAGGCGGCGGTGTGAAATCTGCATGACTTCTGACACTGGCAAAACTGGCGGCACCTAACTTATCATGGCTTCTGAGTTTGGAAAACATTCTGCATTCTTTATTTGAGCTAATATTCTTCTTAGATGATTTCTGCCAGATCTTGGATCAAAACCAGAACTTGTTTTTTTACACCAAAAGTTTTTGGGCCATTGCTGATTTGAGCATAAGTCTTGAGAACAAAATAGGACAGAATGGACCCTGCTAGTTGACTTGTGGTCATTTTATGACATAGTTTAAGTTTCAGGACAAACCTTGCAAACCAAATTCTGGCAAGAAGAAACTGGTGTGTGGCTGGACACAGGCCAGAAAAAGGCTATATACTGAAATATTTTTTTCTATTTAAGATATGTTCATGATTGTTTGGTTGTCAAACTAGCTTCGCAAAATCAGCTGATACCTTGACCAGGTAACTGTGCATATTGTATGCAACTTTTTCAACATGGCATAAAAATGCCATGAATGCAATTTTGCTTGAGGCCAAAATATGCACATGTTATTCTAGTGGCGGTCTTACAAAAACACACATGCATGATCTGTATAAACCATGGCATACTGCACGTACTGAAAGACTTCCATGTTACATAAGCAAAGTCAACAGTTACCAAGTGCAGAATTGTACTTTGGCAGAATCAAATGTCAATAATTGGCTCGGTGACCCTGTTAAACGAATGCTATCTACTTCATGTGAAAAAAAGCAAACTGCCTAAAAGCACTGAAGAGCATAAAAAATAGACCTCACCATCAACATAGTTATGTGATTTGGCAAAACTGAGGAAAGTCTGCCCCTGAACAGACACCAGCTGCTGAAGTCTTCTCCGGGGTGTCACAGGGAGCGTTTTTCCAGCACAGAGCTGTGCCATTATCATCATTTCTCCAAAATATGCCTCTGGAACTGAACAGTTGTATATACGTGGATTGATGTATGTCAGTTGTTGTGCTGAAACAGTAAAATATATATTAATAGTCAGTTTTCATGCATCAGGGGTTTCCATTCATTCAGAACCACTGGCATAAACAAATTATTAGTTGGAAACTCAAAAAATTTAAATACCTTTATTTATACGTATATACATAAAAGTATATATGAAAAAAAAGAAATATGAAAATCCATACCTAAATCCACTCACCGTAAGCCATTAAACTAAGGATTTCTTAAAAACAAAACTGATAAAATCCCCAGATTTGGTTTTTGAACGCTTTTGAGCTTCCTGGTTTAATGATAAATATGTTACACCATAATGTAATAGTTCTATATTATTGCATGACCATTTTATACTACATTTGCTTACATATTTTTTGGAACTCTTTGTAGCTATAGGTCGTACAGTGAGCAGTCTGGCCATAGAGTTTCCCAGTGGAGGGATAGCCAAAGCCCACTTCAGCAAACGGAGGAAAATGTGGAATGGTGTGAGATAACCAGAAACCCTGAGACTGGTCAAACAGCAAAGCTCCTAAAGACAACATACATCACAACATTAAGATCAATAGAATCATTCATAAAAATACAAAGATCCTTGATAGTTTTCATCAAACTTTTTTTGTATTGTATATTGTATGGCATTGGTTGGCAACTCCAGTCCTGGAGGGCTGGTGCCCTGGAGGTTTTCCATCCAACTGGATTTTAGAACATTCACACCTGGTCTCAGGTAGATAACCATCAGAAGAGACTGATCAGGTAGGATGGAAAACCTCCAGGACCGGAGTTGCATACCCCTGTTGTATTGTATATTGTACTGTAAATTTTGTACTGGATACTGTCTGTATATTCTACTGTATATTTCACATATTTACAATCTCTGTTTCATGCATCCATTATCTACAGCATATCCAGCTAGAGAGACAGTAACAACCGGAAACAAATTCTTTGTAGGTTGAAGAGAGCTCAATTTGAACCTGTTACTCCTGGGCTCTAAGCCAGTATCCTAACACTAGGCTGACACTTCCACTCTTGTTATTAGCAATTTGGGCTGAACTTTCACTTTTTTTTCCTACTATCTACTTGCTTTGTGCAATAATTCACCTGAACGGGGATCTGCAGTGCTTCAATTTTATCTGATATGGGAAATATTTTTAAGAGTTAAATCAATACTAGGTCAACAGCACTTATCAGTTGTGCTCTTTTGCACCAAACCACTCCTCTCTAAAACCAGCAATTTATTGGACAATTGTTAGGAAAAAAACTTTGGTCCATCTCACATGAACACAACTGTAAAACTAGGCAATGACCCAACCAAGTTCTTAAAATTCCAGTGCATATTTGGCTTATGATGTGAAAGAAGTCACACACCTTTTGAATGCCCGTAATTGTTGAGATACTTCAACACAGGAGGAGCATCATTGTAGAGCATGTATGCAGTGCTGTTCAACTTTAAAACAATGGTTATTAGTACAGTGTTAGATAAATATCAATAATCTCTTACAAAACATTTTTATCAAGTCAAAGGATCAGGAAACAACAAATAAAATTGGCAACTGATCATTTGTTGACCACTCTATGATTTAGAAAAACATGTATATAAAGGGTTCTCTTGCACGTTACTTAAAATTTGAGAGCAGAAACCAATAAAGTAGTGAACAAACATGAAGCAAAATAAATAAATAGTGGAAAAACACCACACCTGCCACTTGCCAGATTTAAAAAAAAAGCACTGATACCTGATATTTCTGGTAGAGTTGGTTCAGGGTTTGGCTTAATGCTCCTTTACTAGTATTGACATTGTATTTACTTATCTGCCAGTTCTGTATTGTAGAATCCAAATACATGTAATCAACACCACTTCCAATCTCTCCTTTCTTATATCTGGGCAACTTGTATATGATGAACCTTGTATAAAACACATGGTGAATTAAAAAACAAGATTCTATGGTGTTTTTAGTTAAGCAAAAGCACATGGAACCACAAAAAAACACATTTAAAACCCATTTACCAGTCAACAGGCTGTCCATCTTCATTTAAGCAGGAAAGTTCTGCCCCATACAGGGGTCCTAACAGCAACACTTGAAGTAAAATGTAAAAGAAATGCCTGAGAAAAAGCATTTTTTCGTATCTGGTACCGATTCCAAATTCCGGTTTATGTTTAAAGCCTCTTTTGGGTTCCTCATGATTTAGCAATAGCGAAAGTAGCATTGTGCAGCTGTACGTTTGTGAAAGAGGAAGCTGGGTTTTTTCTCTCAACAAAATAATCACTGTATAATGGCAGCAAAAGAGCAGAACTTCATACTAGGCTGTTGTGTGCTAAAGGCCAAAGGTTAGGTGTTTTACACTGAAAATTTACATACTATTTACTGTATCTTATGTTCTTATTCAAAATGTAAAATTAGGGCATAGAGTCTAAAATATATCATTCAAAATCCAATATCCAAACCTGCTAGAATCTAAAATCTATCGTTGGTAGCCTGACACTGGGAAAACTTGGGGTTAAGGGTTTTGCTCATGGGGCCCAATGGTGAATTTTAGCGTAACCCCCTAATTTAACGTACTGGATCAGAACATCTGATAATTACCATGGTCACAAGGTTTCATTAACTGAAAGCCCTGCACCACTCAACTTTCCTTTAATTGCATAAACCCATATTTTACACACAAAAACATTAAACAAGAAAGAACTAAAGGGGGTTGGAAGTGTAATGGTTAGGGTGTTGGACCCTTGGTTCAAGTCCCAGACCAGTAAAGGTACCACTAAAATACTCATGAGCAAAGTACTGTCCCCAAGTACTGCTTCCCAGGTGTTGCCAAAAAAGTTGCCCACTGCTCCTTCACAGATGTGTCAAATGCAGAGATTCTATAACATTACTAATTTAGGTTTCTAATCCAGTAAATGGGACAAATAGTCACTCACTTTCTGAATAGTGTGTATTGTTGCTATTGGAATATGTACTGTATATAGTATATACCAATATACCTATATGTACTTCTAACACCATAAAATGCTGCTCTTCATTATTTTCTTGTAGTATTTCCAAGGTAATTATGTAGCTGCAGATGTATCCTGCTGTATATTCTGGACATGAACATTTGAACCCATTGCAAAATACAAAACACACAAGTGACACCCCCCCTTAATATAACTGACTGTCCTCATTGAATGCTCCTCCTGGTCAAGAATTGTGGGTTAGGGAAACACAGGCTTTGTGTAACTATTTGACAATTATGGCTACCTCAAATCAGGTAACATTTTCTTATTCAGATATCTTTTTGCTCTAATAATTTACATACATATTAAAACTATGCACATGCATTATTGTATACTTATAAATACATCTTTGCATACCTTACCATTGCACCATGGATACACATGTTAACTTTCATTAATTGTTGACTCATTATTTTCACATACTAATCACTTAATCTAAGGTTTACACAAAAGTTAGGCTTTTGTTGTTTCTTATTACAGTGATTCAAGATTAAAATGTCTTTTCTGCAGAATGTTGAGTTTGTAAGGACAGGCTATGGGAAGAATCTGGTGAAGGTTATGTACATCCGACGAGAAGGGAGTCATCACTACATAACTGAGCTGAAAGCTGACGTGCAACTGACACTAAACTCCTGCAAAGACTACCTAAATGGAGACAATTCGGACATCATCCCCACTGACACTATCAAGAATACCGTCCATGCTCTGGCCAAGATTAAAGGAGTAAGTTAATCACTATAAGATTTCTGGAAAGTCTATTTTTACGAGAAGTTTGTTCATCTTTTGATTTTTATTCCATTGGTGGTTCTCATGACTGCTGCTTAAGTAAAAGATTTTATAAAGAATATATAACATTAAAACCAACATTATATAACTAATCATACATACATACATACATACATACATACATAATTGTTAGAATAATAGATGTTTGTTTACACCATTCTTGAAAAATAAATTTTAACGTAACCTTGTCAAAGTACCATTTCAATACCATGGAATCAATTTTTTTTTTTTTTAAATCTATGCTGCTAAAAGGAAAAATTACAAATGACAGATTTGTATTTTCACTAGGTGAGAAACATAGAAAGCTTTGCTCTGGACATCTGCACACATTTCCTGACTGCATTTAATCATGTCACAAGAGCAAAAGTCAACATTGAAGAAGCTCCCTGGAAAAGACTGGAAAAGGTGTATATCAGTAGCTTTTACAATTTTACTTCTTTCATAAGTGGCCACAAATGTTGTGATAACAGCATCTTTAATGTTGTTATTATTATTATTATTATTATTATTAGAACGGAGTAGAGCATGCCCATGCGTTCATCTTGTCTCCAGAATACCAGCGCTTCTGTGAGGTGGAACAGTACCTACATGGTAAGTGAAACCATTTAAAATACCTTACTAAACTGTTAGATGTTAGTCCAAATAACTAACTATTGTCATTGTTGTGCATCCTCCCAGAAAAGCCAGTGATTCACAGTGGAATAAAGGATATGAAGATCTTAAAGACCACCCAGTCAGGATTTGAGGGTTTTCTGAAGGATCGTTTCACTACTCTTGAGGAAGTCAAGGACAGACTCTTCTGCACCAACGTCTATGCTAAATGGCGCTACAACAAGGACCAGGGCATTCCTTTTGACCATGCATGGTAAGTACAAATCTAGAAATTAGACAACTTTCTAAAGGTAAGATGACATAATGGTGCATTGGTCAAAGTGAAAGAAACCTAGTGTTGGTGAACATAGGACTGGGAGATTGAATGCTGTTACAGTCTAAAGCAGGGTTCTCAATTTGTGGGGCAAGTTCTGAAAGGGTCACAAAACAGAGTTAGAAAAGTAAGCTTTTTAAAACCATCTGATCCCCAGTCAGATTTCCCACTCCCAATCAGATTAATTCAATGAAGGCAGTGCCAGGTGTCTCATGAAGACAAACTGTATCACAAAATGCAATTCCATGTGATATTCAATTATATTAATCCATTTTCCCATTAAAAATTGTATGACTTTTTCCATCAGAAATATTTATATATTGTAGCATCTGGTTGATGCTCTAATCCAGACTGACTTCCATTTTCTATTTAGAGGGACAGTCTCCTTGAAGCAAGTCTTCAGGGAGAAAAGACTTCCTTGCTCAGGGATCCAACATTCACTCATTATCCAAACCGCTTAATCCTAACTGGGGTCGCGGGGGGACCGGAGCCTATCCCAGGAACTTACAGCCGCAAGGCGGGGAACAACCCTGGGCAGGCGCCAACACACTGCAGGGCACACACACACACACATTCACACCTTACGGGGCCAACTTAGACTGGCAAATTAACCTATAGTGCATGCCTTAGGACTGTGGGAGGAAACTGGAGCACCCGCAGAAAATGCACGCAAACTCGGGGAGAGCATGCAAACTCCACACAGAAAGGCCCTATGGCCATCCCCGGGGTTCGAACCCAGGACCTTCTTGCTGGGACTGTGCCGTCCGGATCCAACATTAATTCCTGGAATTTGAAATCCTATGGACACCAACACAGGGCTTTAGTCATAGGTGTACAACTGCCCCTTGCCATCACTTTTTAATTGTCAGACTATGGTGAGCATGTTAATTTATACCTATACTTGATGTAGAATCATCACTGAGTTGGAATGGTAAAAACTAGGGATGTAACGATATATCAGTCTACATCAATACAACATTAATTCAGTGATCAATGAGCCCATAGCATCAATCCAAAACAAAAACATCAATCAGACACCATACATATTATAGTTGCATTTTATAATGAGTAAGGGCCTGTGTCCACCAAACACGTTATTTCTGCTGGCAGTGCCTATTTTTAAGACAGGTCCTATGAGCTTCAGCGTTCAGAGTGCTTAGTGCCTTCAACGGGAAAAAAACCCCAGTGGAGACAGGTTTTTTTGTCACAGCGCTCAGAGTCAAAGTCAAAGTAAACTTTATTGTCATCTCTGCTATATACTGTACAGATATACAGAGAGATGAGACGACGTGGCTCCAGTTTTAAGAGTGCAGTAGGAAAAAGGAAACAAAGAACAATTAAGGCACATGGAATAAACAATAAATAAATAAAGTACAAAATATACATTTTAAACTAGACATGGAATATTAAATATAACTTTAAACTAGAACTAGAATTAGAAATAGAGGTAGACAGAGAGACAGTTTGGATGCAGTATTAGCTACAATATGGAAATTGATGTGCAAGAGGTTAGAAACAGTTATAGTATGAAAAGAATTCTATATCCAGTCTATTTATACATTCAATGTTCAATATTTGTGCAAATAGTGGCAGCAGTGCAAAAATAAATTATTGCAGTGTTGTGTCAACAGTCAACAGTCAAGAGAGCTTCAAGTTGAAATCCATTCAACTTTCAAAATAGCATTTGCGGCGTATCTGGAACTAATATTAGCGCCACTAATGCTAAGATGTGATTTCTCTCCATCTTGCTAAAGAAACACGCTGAAATTGTAACGAACGCAGAAGTGCCCTATGGCGCCTGTCGTAACTTAGCAACAACGAGCGCTGAGAGAATGCGCTGAGAAAGCGCTCTGGAAGCGCTCTCAGCGGAAAAAACGCGTTTGGTGGACACAGGCCCTAATGGAAGAGATTGTGTTGAATCTGTGTATGATATTGTCTCATATAGATCTTGACAACGGAACTGAATCAAATCAAAGTCGTATACTAGCAGACAGTTAAACTCTTGTCCACTGAATTAATTTTATATAGTGTATCGTGATGAAACTTGTGATTTACACCCCTAGTAAAACCTGAGTTTTTTTTTTTTATGTTTGAGAACCACTGGTCTAAAATCCACAATTTAAGGCCTTAAGTAAGGCTCTTAACCCCAAAGTTGCTCCAGAAAGACTGACCTAGTCACTAGGAACATGGAAGTAATTTCTGTGTAATTTAAAACGGAACAGGTGACAACACTGCAATCCATTTTTCAGGAAAACTGTGAAGGACACCATCATTGAGAAATTTGCCGGACCATACGACCGTGGAGTGTATTCTCCTTCTGTTCAGAAAACCCTGTACGAATCACAGGTCCTCGTCCTTAGCAAAGTGCCAGAGGTACGTCGGCTTCAATGTTTTCGAACAATCAGTGTCTAAAAGTTAAGACATGGTTATAAATATATAACATGGTCATCAGTATCTTCAGCTATTAAGTCTGTCCTTTGCGTCACGTCTCAAAGGTTGAGGAGATCGAAATCGTGATGCCAAACCAGCACTATATCACGATCGACATGACAAAACTGGGGCTTTCCAATAGGAATGAGGTTGGTTTAAATAGGCAAATAAAAATTGAAGCAGCTTCTGAGATGTTTAAATATTCATCAACAACATTTTCCCCATCATTTTCAGGTTCTTCTGCCTCTAGATAATCCGTCTGGTAACATCACAGGGACTGTGCGCAGAAAATCAAGGGCTAAGCTGTGATACGGACTGGGAGACAAAGAGCCACTGACAAGCGAAAGGCATTCTGACAATTTTAATAACCTGCAAAAGAAGGAACAAAAGTGCACCCGATGAATTCACATTACTCTTCACCTAAAATAAATAAAAACAAACGAAGATTTAAAAAAATGAGCAGTACAAACCTTAATTTTTCTCTGAATGCAATGACCACAAAAACACTACTAACTGGTCATAAATAATAGCAGGAATAAATAAAATTACAGTATGTATATTATAGGACTGTTTCTTGAGTCCATTCTGAATTATGGATGAACTCATAAGTTACGAAAGTAAAAGGGAATCAAAGAATTAATTTAATACCACTAAACCAATTCCAATGAAATACCGTTGTTACAAAAGTTGTCTTTACAACGGACTCAACAAGTGGCCAAACAAAAAGCGATGTCCATAGAGCTTATTACTGAAGGTCTGAAATGATTTACACAACACAGGAAAGCAAAAAACGTTGATTCAAAGATGTCAAAACCATTCCGACTTTGATCAGCTTTGAGTTCTACGCATGGCATGGATGGTTAACTAGGATTTACAGTTCAGTCAGTGCCTTTTTTATTCTTATTGCAAATTTCTGACATACATTTCGCTCTTCTATTGCCAGAAAGATTTTTAAAAGAATGCGGTGTAAAACGAGACCTCCTGCTTAAGCACCACTTGTTCCAGAACGAACCTGTAACTTGCATTTTCAGTCCAATACCAAGTTTGGCACTTCACCAAGTACACAAAGATTTTACCGCTTAAAAAGGCTAACTTTAACCCATAAATCAAACGCAAACATTTTGACAAGCCTGGTTTTAATCACCAAACTTTAGCTACCTGTTATACTGCTTCTTCAGCTTCATCTTTACTGTAGTAGACTTAAAAACATAAAAACTTTAATAAAAGCATTAAGTTTTAAGAATTATTATCATTTTTAGAACCAGCCATCAGACATTTGTGCTGTAACTATTTTTAAAAATAAATACCATTAAGCAAAGAAGGTAAACAAGCACCAAAAAAAAATCCCCGCCCCCCTTTTTTGTCTCATTCCACCTTTTTCTTTGTATCTACAGCCTGTTAATGCAGAGTTCTTGTCCTCTTATCCCATGCGAAAGAGAAAAGCATG
This sequence comes from Distichodus sexfasciatus, assembly GCA_032718565.1. NCBI lineage: Eukaryota > Metazoa > Chordata > Actinopteri > Characiformes > Distichodontidae > Distichodus > Distichodus sexfasciatus. The sequence goes on from JAVGVS010000801.1 coordinate 62,271, forward strand.
TCTTATCGTACAACATCTCACACAATAGTGTTTAAAATCTTAGTGCCAGTCACATTCAAACATAAGCTATTAAAATACAATTAGAATCTTTAAAAAAAAAAAATCCCAAACAATAATAATCAACATCTGAACCTATGTACATGTTTAGCAAAGGGTCAATAATAAATCTGAAACACAATTTTTCAATTGTAACACCATTCGGATTTGTTGAAACACAAAGCGATGAGACAAACCAAACATGTATCTGTACAACTAAATCAGACCGAGAAAATAAAAGAGCGATTCACATTAAAATTTTTGTTTTTTTCCAGCTTGTTTGTTCGTCCACAAAGATGCATTAAAAATGCATGCGAGGACTCTGCCTTATTTCAGTCTGCGGTTACCCTGCTGCTCCGCTGCATGATTGTCTTCCAGGTGTCCTGGCCCAGACGGCTCGAGTGCTATGAGGCGTTGCTTTTCAAGTGCTGGGTCTGAAGTGGCTTGACATGGTATTCGTAAATCTTCAGCGCCGGCCCCAGTTTTATTGAGAGTCCGGTCAGGACGTCGTTACGAGTCATTAACAAAAGGGACTTGCCATCGATTTCCTGTAGGTGGGAATGTGTTGGGAAGAGGTCATGGGGAATTTAAAAAACAAATAGAGGGATAAAGGAAAACTACTTAAAAAGACAGACAGGATGAGCAGTCTTATTTATGAGAACTGTGACCTTTGTGTCTCAATTTTTTGTTTTTTTAAAAATAGCAGCACACCAAAAAAGTGTATCTGACATATCTTTTACACAGCAAGCTACACTGTACATGATCCCACAACATCCTTCACATCAAATTAACTATTAATGAGAATTTGAAAGTTATTTTTTTCTGAATATTTATGACCACGAGATGAATCTACCAGTCAAAGTAAACTTTATCATCTCTGCTATATACACATATATAGAGAGACGAGTTGACATGACTCCAGTTTTACAGAAGACATAATACATGCATATATATTTTAGTTACATGAGGTGTTCAGGGATGTGCAAATATTGCAGCTGCAGTCAAGTGGCAAAAAACTACAATAACAGTCCTGAAAGGTCCCATATTATGAAATAATTCATTTTGGACATCCATTTGGGTCTGTCCTGCCTCTACACACACTATAGGTTTGATAAAAATGGTCGGTTGTGTTAGTATTAATTAACGGATGTCAGAAATCGTGTGCTTAAACGAGCTGTTTAGATTTATCCACTACTTCTATGTCACAGGAGATATTTGAATAACCCCACCCTCCATTCTGAGAAGCTCTGCCCACCAGGTAGAACTGCTGGCGCTTCCTGATCCGCCACGTTGCCTCCCGAGCGCTAGCATAGGAATCACAATGAAGAAGTCTACCTGCGGAGTGTTGTGTTGAACATGTACGGCTGTATGGATGGTCTGTTAGCAGCAGCCATGTCGATTATTTTCACGTGAGGTAAACTCTCACCGTGCTGTCTACACCCCAGTTCCAGAATGGGACGTGGGCAGCAACAGCTCATTTGCATTTGGGAATACTAATGAGAAACAGCCTGTTCTGAAAGGGACTGAAATAGAGCGGTAAAAAGCAGGTGAAAATGCCTAATCTGAGAGGTATTTTCAGCAAACTACTTCAGAGACATGTTTAGTGGAGCTCGTAGACCTATTTTAACTTGTTGAAAAAATGTAGAACATGGGACCAGTTGCAACAGCAGTTCAATAAGAACAATATCGCTAATAATAAACAATATCTCTAATAGAGAGAGCTAGAAGTCTTAGCTAGAAGCAGAAAATGATGTACAATTTAGTTATGTGAGGAGTTCAAATAATATGTGCAAATATTGTAACCTAAGGCAGACAAAAAAAACAGTAGCACTGCAATAGGCGAGCATCCTGGAATTTCACTGATTAGAGACGTACTAATTATTAGTGCTTGTTCTAGAAGCCAACTCTTTAACATATAAGGTGGAACAAATAAAGACAAAAACAAAAAAGAGAGTGAAGATCTTCACACTACCTGATCCTGGAAAGCATTGGCCTGCTCTTCGAATCCAGTAGCTTTAAAATAATTGACGACGTCGGCTACGCCCCAGTGGGCCGGGTCTGGGAGCTGTCCGTTCTCCACCGAACTGTGGGAGGAAGCACTGTCGCTAATTGTTATTTGTCATTACTGTGTAATAACCAGTCATTTTAACCTTGCAGAAAATAATATAGACAACTCCCATGATCTATCTGTTATAAAAACGTATATTTAAGGTGTGATTTAGACATTGTTCATTAGGCCTAAAACAAATCCTGGAGTACAAAAGATGTGAAATTTAGCTGATACTCTTATCCAGAGCACCTTCCAATTACTGCCTCCCCATTGAAGCTCAAGGCTGCTTTATTTTAATATTCTGGGGCCAAAAGTATAAATGTCTCAGCATCATATCATGAAAAAACTGTGGACTTGTTCCTTTGGTCATTATAAAGGCGGTGCAATTGTGGTGCAATTTTAAAATAAGAAAAAAAATGAGGTACACAACACTTTACATGCACAACATTAGATAAGTCATTAATTTATGATGCTACAACACACATATTAGTAATATGTGATGTCAGGTTAACTTAACATTAAAGAACTATCCTTATTCATTAGTATTCTTTAATATCTCACAATGCATATGCTCCGCATGGAAAAAGGAGAATCCAATTTATAAATAGTTCCATTATAATCAAAGTCTTCTAAATGCAGTTCTGCCATGCACTTGTCTTTTAACTTTCAATTCCAACTGCCTGACAACACTGTGACAAGCAAAATGCAAAATCGGTAAAGGAGCGTGACTCGTGTGAGGCTGAAGGAGCAAAAGCCTTATTACATACCTTTTGGTGTCCATTGAGCCATTCGCCTTGGTCTCCATGACAGCTAGAACACCAAACAGAGCATTAAGAAGCTGCCAGGACCCAAAAGGAACAATAACCCCTTGTCTCAAGCACAAGAACTCTGAAGATCTGCCCCTGTACTCGTCCCCTCAAGGCCGCACATTAAGGCTGGCTTAATCTCTGGCAAGGTCAAGATTTTTCTTTGCAATGAGTCCTCGAGTCTCTCTCTTGTTTGAATTTGTCACCATTGTGTTTGGCAAGAAAAATAACGTGGGTAGGATTGAGCTGGTATCTAGACGTAAAACTTCTTCAAGCTAATTTTAACTGCTAGTGCTGTCTTACTGAACCGTGTAACTTAGCAACTAGCTTAAAAAGAAGGAAACAAATGCTGACAAATTTGCAGCTTTAAGAGAGAAGACTGTATCAGCAATACAATCGGACAGGAAGGAACCTTAACTCTATCTGATCCACTCATCTGGCATTTATCCAGAGTTCATAACAACTAGGAGCTTGTCATGTTGGCTAAACAGCTCACATATGTACACATAAAATGATGTGAGTTGAAACAGGACAAGTACAGACTTAACATAGACTTACCAGACTTTTAATACAACTTTTAAGTAGGACTTAAAAATTCACATTAAAATTGGATATTTAAAAATTAAGTGTTGTGTTATGTGTTATTACACATATACTCGCATGACATATATTTTGTACTTTACATGTATATAGTACTGTGCAGAATTGTCTTCATATTTTGCTGCCAAACAGTCTTTTTTAATTAAGTCTTGAGTGTTTTTTGCATATCTGCACATGTTGCAATAAATCACTGCACTGTCCAATACATAGAAATAAGTCATTTTTACAGCAAAATATAAAGAAACAACGGGTGGCTCAGGACTTATGCAAGTGCATCGAATATATATACTCATTCCAGATAGGTACACTTTCAGTCCAGGTATGTGCATAAAATTTACTACATGGTCTCTGCAAATCAGACCAACATTCCGTCTCAAGAAACTTAAAAATGTGATCACGTAACAAATTCAAATACGCTTACCTGCTTGTCACTGATGAACACTGACGATGTTTCATGTGATGCCCTACAGCTCAAATCTCATGGCACCTTCTCTCTTGCAGTGCCATTATCACTGAATTCTCTCCAGTGTCAGGAGGCTTTCAGGTCCTCACTGTGGAGTCAAAGCTACAGCCAATTTATACAGGACACGTGAGATATGTGTGTACAGTGCGACTGCAAAATTATGTACTTTGTTAAGTTATATATTTGGAAATAAAAGTAGGGCTTCACAGTATATGGCTCTAGGGTTGACAGAAAAACGTGCAGCCTAAAATGTAAATAAAGACAAATTAAACCAAAGCATGAATGCCAGAACCTTACTGGGTCTTGATACGAATGGAAAATTTACTCGGTTCTCATTTCCATAACAAATCTACATGAGCAGCGAAGTTATTTTTCATCTTTTCAAATTTATTTTTACGTCCATCCAAATGCACTTCCTCAACAAAACCACCCTCAAACTCGAGAACGATTTCATTTCCGAACCAAGCTATTCAAGATGTTTGGTTAAAAAAAAAATCAAAAATACTGCGACATATATCTCGCACAAATAATAATGCAATGTCGTTTTCTCCACAATCGTGTAGCCGCAAATGTAAAATACAAGCATGAAAGTGGTGATGATACTGAAACACATGTTTTTGCCCACAGCCCTGTTTTATTTTTGTCTTGTCGTGCGGTTCGCGCAACTTTTTAGAACTATCACAAGGGAAATAATAAAGCAAAGAAATAATGCAAACTGTCAAACCCATTTTTAGTCCATATTAGCCGATTAGCACACATGAAAAGTGAGATTTTGCTCGTATAGTTTCGCAATAAAAACCCACGTGTCATCCGAGTCAACTTTTCTCGAGCTCTTGTGTTGAATGTTAAAAATTGGTGCGATCAATTCCAAAACAAAGTGAGGTTCGAGAAACAGTGTGAAGACAGTGAGACAGCTGAGAAACAGATGAATAACCAGGTTAGCAGGCTAGCTGCAAAAGCTTTATTCCTGCCTGCTTTGCTACACTAGTAAGGCTGGCTAATTAAACTGCTGTCCACGTTCTCCGCTTTCATTACACAAAAACCCAAGAAAACACCCCGGGGAAAAAAGGGGACGACGGGAAACACGTACCTTACGGACTTGAAGAAATATTTGCAGCAGATCAATAAAAGACTGATGTTGCCTCTTGCAGCTCTGCTAAATTTGACACAATCCGACTTTCCTTCCGGCAAAATCTCTCCACGCAAAAGCCCGCTCCGCCAATAGGAGGCCGAGAGTAACGCTCGCGCACAACCTGGGATTTGTGGACCCTGTAGTTTTCTTAGCGATCTAGCTTTTTATGCGCGAACCGTTTATTGCTGTTTTAACTGTACACCGGGTTCTAATAAAATGTGAGAATTCTGTGTGTGAGGCACGATTTAGTTGGATTGCGGCTTTAAGATGCATCCGCTGAAGATAAACCAAATTTTGTGTCGCATTTGGTTTACATTTGTGGTCAGCTACAACTGCCTACTATGTAGTACTAATAACATATTGCTAACGCTAAGGCTTCAGTAATGTACCACGTGTATTGTGGAAGATGTTTGCTGTGACAGCGACCATCTTCTATCAAATAAGTCCCTGCTGGTTTTAACAATGCTCACTTACCTACATGTTAAGTAACATTATCTTACACTAAATAAAGGTATTTAGTGTTAAGCCAATTTATTCTTGAACAAATATGCTGACAAAGACTCGATTTTGTGTCAAATGAGTGACTAATCTATTTCATGCTGATTTTAATAAACTCTAAATACCTAAATGCTTCATTCAAAATGTATTACAATTTTAGTAATAATTGTCAAACACATACTGTGATACTGGTTTGAAATAAGTCTGAAATGGCTTTACGTGAAGGTTTGAAGAAGTTACAATAACCTAAATTCCAAGTAAAATATATTAATCATATTATAATTATATACATTTAGTTATTACAGTCAGCAAACCTATTGTCAGATTTGCAGAGACTGACATTTTTCTTTCAGATAAATCTTACTGATCTGCCCTGAATTTTATTAGGTATTTTAATATTTAAACTATACTAGCGATTGAACTATTTAAATACTAAGTAACAATGTGTACTTTGGTCCCACGACCCTCATAGAGATTAAGCGGTTCAGATAATGAATGAATGAATGATTTTATTCTTAAATAATAAAATTATTTTATTGAATATTTCAGTGGTTGTAGCTTAGTGAAGCCACGCTCCAACTACATAAACTACAACTCCCTAAATACTAAAAATATATTACTGATACTGTTATAGTAATACTGTAAGACACATTTATCAGACAAAATTGCTGTGATATTGATCTTTCGTCCAAAAAGCTTGAATTATTGATGATTTTAATATTACAACGGCCTTAGTATTAAGTGATAACATGGTAATAATACAATTTCAATTATAGAAGGTACAAGTGGTGGCATGACAGTGCTCATGGAGATTGCAGACATCTTAAAGCAGGCCAGGAAAACAGCACAACACCACAAGCCGCAAGTACGATCACTGCAGTTCATCCAGGCAGGGTAACAGCCACCTACTGCGAGGAGAACCAGCGCCAACATCCTCTAGAAGGCACAAGGTGTGAGAGATGAGAGCAGACCTGGGAAGAAAGCTACATTTCTGCCCAATCGTCCAGACAACAATGAGTCGTGACAGAGTTAAGACAGTCAGCCTGTGACGAGGCCCGTGAATGGAAGAGCCTAAAATTTCAAGACTTTGTCCAGAAGTGTAAAGTAAAGAAAAAGAGTGGCAAACAAGACGGCTTCCTTTAAAAGTGGGATGAAAAGGATTCCCAGTCCCCAATATCTAGGGGACTAGTTACCCTTAATACAGTTGGTGCCAATTGAATCATCCAGCTGCTGATTTAAGTCTAAACAAGTACTCTATTCTGACTGGAATAAGTTGTAGCTTATTCCAGTCAGAATGGGAAGTCACACTTGTTTTAAAAAAGTTACAATTACCAAAATAATAATACCATTTTAGCATTAGTCCAAATTGATTGCAGAACAAATTTGCAGCCCTGGACAGTCTTACTAACCGTCCCTACTTGAATACTGTCATATCATCAAACCTATTTTAAGAACAAACCAAATTTATTGTCAAACAATTGCAGTGATATTAATGTCTTGACTGCTATTCCCATGTGGATTTTAATGAGAAACTATCTAAATAATATTAATAACATGAATAACTAACATTATTAACGTTAAAACGTGACTTCAGAACAGAGAGCAAAAGATTTTGGAAAAAAAATAATCCAACAACAAACTACAAAGAATTTTCTTTTTATTTGTTACAGTGACATATCATTTGATACATAAAATATGCTACAGCAAAGAGGTGTACGTCCCTTAAAAATACATGTAATAATGCGGGAAAGGGGACAGCTTTCTAAATGACGTTGTGCAAATTATCATACAAACTAAATACATAGACATTGCATACTATAGCCCACACTGACAAGTGAAATACTAAATCATTTTTAAATATTTTTTTGGGAGTGTCAAGTGCTAAACATTCCAATAAAATAAATAAAATACACTGCCTTCTACCAGAAATGTTGAAACCTCAAGTGACATTTTGTTCCTGAAATGTCACTTAGGCCAGCTTGACAAATAGAACATTACATTGATAAGCCATCTCTTGAACTCATTTATAAATAAAAATTTTAAAAAGGGAAAAGACATGAAATGATAAATACAGGCAAACAGGCTAAACAAAAATGTCCTGAATGTGAGTGCCACTTTTCCATTTCCCTTTACCTGCATTTTCCATTGACTGGAGTAAATGAAGAAATTTTGTCGTGATTGAATGATAAAGAAACAAATATGCAAAGACCAAAAATATGTCCCAGTTTTATCGAGTTTCTCATCACCTGTCACATTTAGCATTTAGCTGGGGGAAAGACTACAATTCTAAGTAATCAATCAGAACCAAAGCAGTGTCTTTAAAAAGTTGATGTAATATTTCATTGATATGTGTTGGTCAAGTATTCGGGCGTTTAACAATTGTGTGCTCTGGCTGATATTATGTACCTACTGAAAAGTTGCAAAGAAAATAAAAAGATCATGCTTTCAGTTTTTTCCCATCCCTTCCCACATATATATCCTCTGGTAGCACAAAACATACACACACAAAATACAGAATGACACACATCCACTCCGCAGGGGCAATAAGGAAAGGGTGGGTGGTGGCTGGGGTAACATTGTGGACAGCGTGAAACTTCAAATGTAAAAAAGTAAACTAAATGTGTAACAGACGTACATTGCTGGCAAGAACAAGCAGCACCGATCCTTAAAAAAAGTGCAATATCACAGACTAAAAGTAATACATTTGCTTCACCACAAATGAGTAGAACTGGCCTTTTCCCTTTTCATAAATATTTTTAAAAAATCAATGTAACACAAAAAAGTCATTCAAAACCATGATATATTTTCCAAAACAGAACAGGAGAAGACTAAGTGTGTCGCCTGGTGCTTTTTTTGTGTTTGGCAGCCCAGAAGACGGACCGCACTTCGTGCCTGTGTATAGCTTAGTACAAACTGCACACAGAGATCATGGCAGATATGAATCTCTTTCAGCCTTGTGGAATGAAGAAAGAAAAAAAGAAAAGAAAAGGTGAAATAGTCAACACATATGATGGTCATGGCTTCACAGATTGCACTCTGAGGGAGTGCAAAATAATGAATGGAGGAAAGACAAAAAAGAGGAAGAGCACTAGGAGATCCTTCCTTTCACTAAAATTCCAAAAACTCCTTAGCGCACTTCTCCGTCTCCGAAATCCGGATGTCCTCCTCCTCATAGTCATCGAAGTTGCTCGTGTCGCCGGGTCCTCTGCACTTCGGAATGATGGGTGCCTCCACCTGAAAGGCAGCAAAGCAGCCGAAATTGGAAAATCAGAAACGAGGGAAAATATTTGGAGAAATTCTTGTTGAAGGTGGTACATAAACGAGAGTGCACCTTCTTCTCGTAAATGGCGATCCAATCCGTCGTAGCAAACCATTTGTGGTTTTTGATGTCGTTGACGCCATTCTTCAGATTGCCGAAGCGCTTTGTAAGGTCAACCTGAAGGAGGTTTCTCAGCAGGTCTTTCAGGTCTGAACTGAAATGAGACGGGAATCGTACCTACAACCAAGAGAGGACCATGAAATACATTTGCCTGATGATAATTTTCAGTCAAAATGTCAAGCAAATATGTAAAATAATGTAATGTATAATATAATGTAAAAAAGGCTAATTATATATTTTTTATATGTGTTTTTTCAATCTTACGATGACGATACAACAGAATTGCAAAAAAAAAAGTTTCGTGCTGCAGACACAAATGGCAGCATACGTGGTACCATACGTTGGGACGCTGCCAGAAACTACGTGTCTCCCGCCTTGTGAGATGCCTCACTCTCGCCAGAGATCGACAGAGTTCAGTTTTCTCTGTGTTAGAGCGTGTAGTTTTTTTGTGTTCTTGTTTTTTGGGTGTTTCAAACCCAAATTTAGTAAAAAACAAACAAACAAACAAAAAAAAGCCCAAGTATGTCTCCTGCTGGAAGCCATGTCTCGACTTGTGATATTTTCAAGTTATGATGGGGCCAACGGACTAGATAGATAAATATAAATATATAAAGATATAAAGATAAATATATATTATTTACTTCATACCTGCAGTACTGTTTGTAAGTACAGTATGGTTTAAACAACACAAAGTTAAAGCAATACAATTAAAACCAACAATGTAGGCTTATAAAGACTAATAGAAGCTAATATTGTGGATAAAAGCTTCAAAAATATATACTTGCAATGGCCACTAATTAAACGACAGACAACCATAGTTATGCCATAAGACATCACAACCATTTACCTTCCCAGATACTATTTTCTCATAAATCTGGATGGGCTGGTCAGCAAAGAAAGGAGGATAACCTGCTGCCATTTCATAGATCAAAACCCCAAGAGCCCACCAATCCACAGCCTTATTGTAGCCCTAGGACCAAAAATGCAGAATCATTTTTAATTCATCATGTCAAGTTCTATTCACATTGGACAGTGAATTTTAGATATATGTCCATCTAACCTTGCTCAGGATGATCTCTGGAGCCAAGTATTCCGGTGTGCCACACAACGTCCAAGTTCTGCCTTTTACTCTTTTTGCAAAGCCAAAGTCTGTAACCTGAGGACCATAAAGAACAGATCACAGTGTTAGCTGCAAAGTTTATAGAGAATGGTATGAGTGGAATCTTTTTTATTTTTTGGCATTTTCCAAAGATGAACTGGTGATGGGCAGTAGTGAGATCTTCATAATGATGTGCTGGTGACTGGGATCAATGTGGGGGTCAGAAGTGTATTGAGTCAATGTTCATTTTGTTTGTGAAGAATTATGACCAAAAACATCCATTTTTCCATGAGTGAGCCAAGAACAATATTTGTAATAGCCAGGTTAACAATAGCTTAATGTGTTAAGCTATTAACACAGATCAGTATTAACACATACTTCAGTTCGCTGCTTCTATACAAGTATTATTTATAGTCTTTTACCTGAAATGGTAAATTAAAAATAATGACTAAAACTATGACAGATAGAACATACTAAAATGTGACCAGAACTAAGAAGCATTTCCGTCTAAATACTAAGAATATTGACATTTGCTTTGGAAATGGGAGTAAAACAGACTGATATATTGGCAAAAGAATGAAATATCAACAAAAAGTCTGAAGTAAATTGTATTATAAGAAATTTTCTCTTTATTGATGACCCATCTTAAATTTTCCTGCTAACTTGCCGGACTGTTGGATTAAATATGTATGAAGATGCCAACCCGATACCTGAATGTATCCATGCTGATCAATCAGAAGATTTTCAGGCTTCAGGTCTCTGTAGATGAGGTCTAGAGAGTGCAGGTACTCGAACGTGAGTACAATCTGAGCCGCATAGAATCTTGCATGGTGCTCACTTGTTCGGCGGGGGAAAGTGTATTTTGGGACAATTAGTACATTCACTAAAAAGTACTGAAGGCAGACACTAAATGGAAAATAACACAAGACATTTACCTAAATCTTCCAATTCGTCTGAGGTGTGAAAACATCTCCCCACCAGGAACATACTCCATAACCATATACAGGTTCGAGTTATCCTGAAATAATCAAAGGAAAAAGAGTGAAGTCATGCTTAGTTTCAGTTTACTGCAGACGATGAAGGGTTAGACAAATTTTCACAAGGCTGCTAACTAGAGCTAATAAAGAAGCAGCGATAGATAGCACTAAGCATCCAAACAACAAAAGTTGGAATTCGTTCTAGACGTATTATTTTTTAAAATATAAATAGAAAATAAACAATACTGCCCAAACTTAGCCGAGGAATTCATTTGCAAAAACGGTAAGTTTTTCTGTACACTGTTTATTTCAACCAAGACAGAGTAAGAGTAAAATAAGACATTCGACAGTAAACCATAGTATAATCCAGCTTCAGGTCTATGTTTAATCCAGGTCTAAGGGATCAGCGACCCACCTTGAACGAATACTCCAATCTGACGAGGAAAGGGAAGGAGACTGCCTGCAATATCCTCTTCTCGTTTAATGTGTGTTCTATTTGTTTCAGCTTAACCACCTTTTGAAAGAAACAAAGTCTGTTTTCATTCAAACTCTACTTCAATAATTTAACTTTAAAGATTTAAGATTTAAACTCATTTAGAAGCCTTTGTGATGGTTGGCTCAGATAATATTATAACTGAAAACTGGAATTACTGTAAAGGCAAATCTTTTAAAAATGTAACCGGATTTTAAAGTTAAACATTTCTTAAAATGTTTCTTAAGATTTTACTCCTATGCTTCCAAGACACCTGTCAAAAACTTCACATTAAATCTAGCAATAAAGGCTTTAGTGTTAAGACAGTTTTTAGAAACCATAGAGCTGTGTACTTCAGATTGAAAACAATAAGTCTCTTTGTAGATTTAAATATTTTTATGGAAAGTAAGAATGTTTACGATCACACCAAAGGTATTTTCCATTTCCTTTATAACAATGAACTTTTTTCCTTTTACACGGTCAAAGAGTGCTTGCAGTCATCGCTTTGTTTTATACTACAGTGTACTATGAAAGCATTCCGATGTACTCACTTTTTGCTTGTCCAAGATCTTCATAGCATAATATTGCTCTGTTGCTTTATGTTTCACTAACATAACTCTTCCAAAAGAGCCCGTACCAAGAGTTTTCAGTCTTTCAAAGTCATCAAGACATGTTGTGCTCTGTGTATATAAAAGACATTTTTTTTCTAATTAAGTCCATTTTTGAAATATCCAGGCAATAGAAACTCTAGAAACTGTATACATACCTGAGGTGGACACTCCCATTTTCTCAAGAAATCCTCTTTGGCTTTGGCTAAAAATTCTTTCACTGTAAGGAACACATTTGAGGAACAAAAAGTCAGCAAACAAACTTCAGCTACGCTGTTAATTACACAACCATCCACTTCAAGGTTTGTCCTATTGTTTAGACATTCAACTAAAAGGAACAAAACTAAGCAGGTTTAGACTACCTTCCAATCACTAAAAAACTTCAACATGCATTACATAAACATCCTAGCTGAACTAAAAAGGGGATGCAACTCTTAAAATAAAAGGTTTGCGTTGCACGTTCATGCTCAATATGCACAGGTACCACACAACCTACAAGTTTGCCCATTGCCAAAGAGAACGCAAGTAAGCGACTGAACGTTTGAGTCTTGACGTTGCAACAGGTCACAACCACACAGCATTTAAACAGGAAAGTGTGACAAAAGCCGAATTTAAAATACACTCAGGCCTGTTGCAAGATACGTGCCTCTGTTCTCAATATAGCACCTCAGATCTTGGCTTAACTAGACCAAACATCACCAGGAAAAGGGCGACAAAACCTTCCTGCAAAACAGTCAGACTCTGTGGTGACATCGTCTAGCACAGTACAAACTAGGCATCGGCCGCTTTGAAAAAGTCACGCTCTGAAAACCACTACAAATTTCCGTCATTGCGTCCCCGCGGTATGAGCCGTTTTGGCGACTCAACAGACAGAAAGTGAATGAATCTTTTTCGCGCTACAAAACATTGAGGTAAGACTGATCAGTGACAAAATCACTGTTAAGACTAATTAAACGAGCTCGCCCAATTTGCTATAGCCAATGAGAGCACAGGGCTTGAGATGACGAAAAGATGCGGGTCACAGAGGCGGGGAAAAACACGACGATGTTCATATCTTTTTCTTGTTTTCGGATCTAATAGGTGTGCGAACAGTGAGTTTTCGTGGACGTCCATTTTGAAACTCCCGTTTAGCGCCAGAATTGCGTGACGTCATTAATTCTCCTTTACTCGCGCCATATTAATTCTAGCGTAACTTTTCGGGACGGAAAATGGTTTGTAAACTAAACAGGGGTGCGTTTTCCAAAAGCATAGTTGCTAACATTAGCAACTAACACGTTAAGGTTATCATACCAACAGAATCTCTTACCGGCCCATGACTAGTACAAATGTAAACTTCCGTTGCTAAATCTCGTACTTGCTGGTAGGACACTTGCCTATGGACCAAGATGTTTTGGGTCATAGGTTCAAATCCCCAGCTCTGTCCTACTATCAGAACTGCCACAATTGAGCCCCTGAGCTAGACCCTTAAAGTCAAGTTACTCCAGAGACACTGTCCCTATAATTAGGACATAAAGTCAAATAGAGTAAATACCATCTAAATAGAGTAAATTTAACTTCTGGTATCTAACTAATTCCCACCAGAGGCTAAAATCACACATTGCCTTTTCAACAGGTGTACTAGTGGATAGTAGCATTCTTTCAAGACTTAGCAACAGAAATTTGCATTTGTTTGAGAAGTCTGCTTCTAAAAAAAGAATGAAAAAAACAAAAAACATAATGTGCTGCTGTAGTCAACGTCATATGACAAAGTGCTGACTGTTTGTATCTCATTTTCAAGTGTTTAGCATTAAGAAAATAGATTTGCACCATTCACTTTATAGTCTAAACACAGAGGCACGTTAATGTGTTGGGACCGCGATTAAAACCTCACGTTCTCTGAGACCATGGGCAACATCAGAAAATATGAGCATACCAAAGGCTTCTACAGATCACCACAGTTTGCAGGAACATTCGCCCACACGGAAGAAAAGAGAGGGGGAAAAGTGGATAGAAGAGTTCATACATTTTAGAACTAGCAAAGTCTGAATGGCATTACAATTTATGAATGATTATTTATTGATTTTTTTGTTGTTGTTGGAGGCATATGATTTTTAAGGGAACAGAGGACAAAGCATTAAGTGAATAAAACAACACAATTTGGTGAAATGTCCTATATATTGGTTACGACACTTTGTTTGATTGCGCAACCATAACTACTTTACATTTAAGAGAAATCATAGTCAATAATCTTCAAAGTAATGCAACTAACTAATTAACTAACAAATTTCACAACCATATAATACACTTGGAACATTTACTGGGCAGTGGTGGGGGAGGGGGGGATAATTAAAAGTCTTTACTACTTTTGCTCCATTACTTATCTATGTCAGCTTAATCACTGAGCTAGTGCATGAGAAGGAAACACAAGTCTTCCTGTCTGTGCAGACACCACAACGCTAACCGCACGACCGGGACGACACGTTCAACATAAATATTTATTCACACCAATGCACAGCCTTCAAAATTGTTTATCTGGGCTCAAAGCTATACGAGTTTGACATTGTAACCAGTACAGAAATGGTCTTACATATCTAAGCTACAAGAACAGGAAAAGCAACAGGGGAAAAAGTCATCTAAAAGTATTTAAAGAAATGCTCCTTGTAATTATTAAAAATAGAAACCAATCCAAATTAAACCAACAAATGGAGGGAGGGGAAAAAACAGTAAAAACCCTTGCAATAAGGAAGTAGTCTTTGCAAGCCTAAGTGTCCTTTTGAGTTAAATAAGAGTCCATGTGAGTTAAATCAATGGAAATCAGCATCATTTACTAACACAACTCAGCATGAAGAAATATTACGATTAAGCTCAGCAAATTTGCGTCAAATCACACAAAACCAGCAACAAATTCAGCTTCTCGCCACGCAGTTTGGCCCCAACGCGGCCAGCTCCTTCTGACTTACTTGCTCCATCCCATATGTTGGTGTACTCTGAGACATGTGGCCCATCGCTCTCCTGCGATTTCTCCTGGTTTCCCTTGCGATACTTGTAAAAAAAACGACTAGCCAAAGTGTCCAGCCGCTGCAGGGCAGAGTTTGTGCCAGCGGACTGGCCAAAGTTTTGATTTGCCTGGGCCATCAGGTACCGTGTTTCTGCTCTTAGTCAGCCTACGCCCAACTTGCAAGCGCAAACGAGCTTCAAACTGTAGGTTTCGAGGCCCTGATGAATGATAGATGCTTCCTGTTTGTGATGCTTGCCTCAGCTTGGTGCAGCCAGTACTGCTTTGCCTTACCACAGAGAACAAGTTACACTTCCTGTTAAAGATAACCCGCTTCGTGACTGCACACTAATTGTTGGACAGCAGTTTTGTTTGGACAGACACATGCACGCTCACATTTACAACAAACATAACCACAAATGTGGGAGTGACAGAGATTAAGATATTTTACCTATGCAAACTTCTTTTGTTATGCACTGATGTTACTATTTTTGATACAATACACATCAACAGATATATTTTGGCTGTCTTATTTGAGCTGTGACATTTTTTTTTTTAAAGCTTTATGAAATGTTAAGTTGTGCACCACCAGATGGTGCTACACAAATCTGCTGGACTTGGAAAGTCTCTGGTATCAGGGAAACTGCTGACAGATAATTCCAAAGTAATTCCAAGTGCAGAATTATTGCATGGTCTCGGAATGCGTACATTTTGACATAGGCATTTAAAATAAAATACAATTTAAAAAAAAACAACAAAAAATAACTCTGGGAAATTTGACTTCCCATTCAGATCTGAAAGCTAATTTTAAGTTTCCTTTCGGTTTGAGTCTCAGCATCAGTGACCTCCATGACTTCAGGCTGCTTGTTTGTTTGACCTCCCTTGATTTGTTGATGCTTACTGTTGCGGTGCACACACTTTACCAGGGTAAATCACTTAAATAAGTCAGAAGGTTTTGTGGAAATGAACTTTATGGCATTTATTTAATCCCTCCCTCAACCCCCCCAAAAAATAAAAGAACAAAAGAACCAACCTGTAGCACCAAGGTCCAAAGCGAAACATGGATTTGGATAACCATTACAACCCTGCTTAATATGATACTGGAAATATTTTTTTTGCCAATTAGAGTACACAAGAACTTAAAGGAGTGCATTTAATCATTAAGTATAAAAGGAAACATTTTAATTAAAACCTAAATAGTTTTTCATTTGATCTAAATTTAACAGTATGAACAAATATCAAACCTTGAGATTATTGCTTATAAAAGGAGAAAAACAAAAACAGCAAGACTTTATTTATTGGTGACTGAATATAGTACAATTAACATAATGAATCATTTATTAACGTTAATGGTTGAATCATAGGTAATAACTAAAACCGAACTGCCTGAACCAAACTGACTGAAAATGTGTTTCATGTAAATGCCTGTTTGAGGAAAAGGACAACATCTAGGAAAGAAAATATTTTCAATTTTATTTACTGTTACAGAAGTGACAATCACACACCAAATAGTCCAAAAAGTGTTCTCATTAGCACTGTCAATGGACTGAAGGAATAAGAGGTCTGAGGCTCACAACAACACCGCTTTTAAAATATCTGTTCACAAAATTTCAAGCTGTGCTAACTGTATCTAATACAAAAACCAATTTCATAAATCAACATCTAATCTGAGTACTGATTTGGTTAATAGAATATTGATGGACTGCTTATTAATTATGCTTGTTTAACTAACCTAGCTAACATTATAAAAGGTCTTTCCATAGGTGTAGAACAATTTTCCACTACTAAACAGCAAACTGTTTTGTCTGTATTCGTATTATTTATTAAGCTTTAGTATATACTGTAAGTATTACTCTAATATGCCAGTATATACAGTGGATGCAAAGACTCATATGTCCATGATAGCCGATTTGTTAGCATGTTGGGTTTGTGATTTATTTACATCTCTCATGCTGTCGTTTAATTGTCATCAGAACCTTTATATTTTATTTTAACTACATAGTTCGATATTTGTTTCATAACAAACCGAACGATGCAGTATCAATTTAACTATGGTTTTAGCTAGAGCTGGCTAGTGAAACAATCCGTTTAAAAACGCGCTTGCGGAGCAAAAGCTGCAAAAAGCAACTGTTAAAATCACCTTTTGCGTTAGATAAGCTTTCAATAATTAGTAGAAGCGAAGTCGTCACCTCTGCGAGCGCAACGTCCCTGCTGCAATACCGTTAGCACAAATGAATGGGCGTCATTATTATTATTAAGCTAGGCTGAAGCTAGCGGTGGAGGACGCAGCCCCTCCGTCCACATCAACCGCGAGCTAAACGCTGTCAAGTTGTTGCACTGCATGAACACTCACCGCTTTCAAGCTCGTTGCCTTTCTTGGCGGCAGCGGCGTTCCCCATCGTCAGGAAGACACGATAAGAGAGAAAAATGTCAGTGTTGAGCCCGGCGACGGCAACGCTGACTCGGGCTTCGGATAGGAGCGGTCCTCGGTTAGCTAGGCTGTGCTAAGCTAGGCTAAAGCGAGCGAGCGAGCGAGCGAACAAGCAAGCAAGCGAGCGAGCGAGCGAGCGGCGCGTCTGCAGTCTCCGGGTCGAGCGGTTAGCTGGCTAGCTAGCTGCGCGTTTAGCCCCGGCTTCCAGCTCGCATCAATCGCGAGAGAGCACGCTATCGACGCTAGCGGAACGATTTTTTTTTACAATGCTTCCAGTCAGCTACAGGGAGACGGCTTGGTCCTGTGTGGGAGATGTAAATAACATTATTTGTGCATCTGCATGCCGACGGGCAAGTCGCTCAGTGCTGACAGCGGTTCATAAGCATAACGATGCGCCGACTATAATCACCCGACGGCCGCTGGCAGAGCGAACTCGCTGGCTAGCACAAATAAAAACAAACAAATCCCGACGATCAACCGGATATTGCGCAAGCGTGGGAAAAGGCGCGGATTTTACGCATGGCGCCATCGAGCGGCAAACATCAAATATTTCTAAAACGTCAATATTTTTTAGGTCAGTGACAGCTTTTTCTGCGGGGCCCCCATCTTGTACATAAGAGTATTTAAGATAAATATTCCGCGTCTGTATCCCAAAACTAGAAAAAAAAGTCTACCTTTTCTCCGTAATAAACCAGACGTCAGTCAGAAAAACATCTGCATTGAAAGATCCTGTGGAAATGGCTCCCAATTTGATCATGTGGTTAATTTTGGTTTTAAAAAAAGAGAGTAAGCTTGTAGGTTCTCAGACCTCCATTTTAACATATTGTCCTCAGAATGGCACAAAAATGCACAAAAATGACTTAACAAAAAACTTCAACATTTGCAGCTGCGATACTGCAACTCTTAGTTTGTTTTCAGTGTCATTCACCTTACAGGTTTCTTGCTCACTTCAATTAAACTTCTCAACAAAATGTGGGCGACTGTTACACTTTGCTCTTCACTACACTCAGTGGTGAATTTTGCACATATTAAGGTCAATGTTTCTGTTAGCCATTGGTTCATTTTTACTTGATTCATATTCATGTTTATTGTTGTTGCACCACCACACCTAGTCAAATACCTTAACCAAATGCCCAAAACTGTCAATTAAATGCAAATTGAATTTTGATGTGACATAAGCTATTACAATGGTTCAAAATAATTTGTTGTATATTTTGGCATTTTGCACCTCATATAAAACTTACTAACAATAATGTCTTTCACAGAATGACTTCTGAATGGTGACACTGTTATTCTTGTTAGTCTAGTGTTTATTTATTTAATTTTAATTACTTTGTAAAATGGACTTTGTGAGATAACAATTATCCAATGCAAATCATCATTTGGCACGTAAGAATATAATTTATTATCTGTCTGGTTATATCTTTACATCATATATTTGTCATCAAACACAACTGGAGGTCAAATAAAATTTACCAATTGCCATCTACTCGACCAAACCTCCTTACTAAATTGCGCATCATTATAAACATCTGTGTGCTATGATCCATGTCTCTAACATCAGGGAAAAACTATACATTCATGCCAAAATGTTTAATTTTCTGCATTTTTGATACTGATACATTTTTTAAAAATTATTATTCACTTAATCTGTGATCATGATTTGGTGCCACCCAGAGGATCCCATAGTTTGTTCTCTGTGCCATCTTTGATAATTATAGATTAGGAACCATGTACAAAACTGTTTTAAGACAATGATATTAGTATGTTAACATAGTCAGATGAGTTCCTTAGTCCAGCGATGCGTCATATCATACAGATCTATGGGTGTTTGTTTTGAGTGGGTGAAGCCTTGACTGCTGCAGTATCTTTACATCTTTCTTTCACATGGCTTACCATTGGTGTCTTTCGCAATCAAGGAGCACTAAATTATACAGAATTTGCGCGGTGCAAAAACATATGATTACATGAAGAATTATATTCTAATTGCATTCTAATTCATTGGTTAGTCTAATTGTGTTCCGTGAAATAAACAGACATTTAATTAAGGCAAGATTTAAAAAATAGTCATGTCTTGGCTATTGAAGTTTACATTTTAACATTGCAATCATAAGCAGTCATATTTAGCTGTTAAGGCCTAAAAGGTAACATAGTTGTTTAGGTTGCTAAGACATCGTTCTGAAAGAAACCATCGGATTGATTATAGGGGAGGCAGAGGGTGACTGTATTATCATGGTTTATTTAAAACGGTATGATAGATGAAAATCTCAGCAACAAGAGAGACATGAAATCATCAAATAAAAAGCCAAAAAAATTAAAGATTAGTTTTATGGAGAAAATTGGTCAATCTCGGTTGTAGTCCGCGTGATTCCGCACAACTCCCCTATTTGGCGAATGGAACATTCCAGCGAGGCTTTAACCCTTCACCGTACTCCTCTATTGACTGTGCGACTCTGGACACGTCCATTTAACGGCACCGTAGCATGATTATGCCCAACTCAAGTTAAATTAAAGCTAGTCGTGTCCACAAAAAGCTTCATTCATTGAGGCAAAGGGGAGCAAATAAAAAGGAAGAGGAAAACAACCTCCAAAGCACGCTGCAGAGAGGCTGGTGCAAGCGTTCAGGTAACAGCGCTCAGCTTATTCTCATTCCTGCACTTGCTAGCCGGAGAGCTAAGTGGCGCAAGCCGAGCGCACAGTGACCGCGCGTTAGGGACGAGATAATAACATGCGTTATTAAGCATTTATAATCAACCGGGTGGCTATGTGAGGGTGTAAAATGAATCGTTCGTCATGTATCGCACTCCCGGCTCCCGGAACACGGAGCAAGAACGCGCAAACTAGCCTCGTTCTGACCAGGACGCGCGAGACATAAATAGCAACCAAGCAACGCGCACGCACGCACGCACACACACACACACACGCACGGCATTTAACTAAAGTCTCGTATTACAGTAATATCTGAGCATTGTCTTCAGGTTTTTAGCTTGGCATGAATGTCAGTGTGAACGACAGATAAAGGTTGATGGATGATGATACCTTCAGGGTGCATCTATATCACTCACACGCACGCACACACACACACACACACACACAGATAAAGGACGAATCAGTGTTGGCTCTTGTGCTTTTTGTCATGTGTACCTTTACCAAGATCTGGATTGTCTGTCTGGTTATTGCAAGGGTTATAAATTCAAGGCTGTGCCGTTTTTATGTGCATCCATATGCTTGCGGCCTGCTATACCACTGACGCCTAGAAAATCCATATGGCTACTACACACGCTCTCTCTCTCACACACACACACACACACTCACAGTGCTGTCTTACCGTCTTTGTGAGCGCCCATCATCATTCCAAAAATCACAATCAGTATGTAAATGTACTACTGCTGCGCCGAAACCTAACCTTATCCTCAGTAAGCAAAAGCATTTTTTGCATTCTTTTAGTTTTTCATATAAATCCTGCAAGTTTTCTATAAAAGCACTTTTGCCTGCTTTTCCTGCATGACAACATTGTAATAGCGATGATGCCAAATCTGCACGCTCTCCAAAACATTCGTTTTTACATACTGTTTGAACCATGTATCCATTTTGAAGAACTTCATCTTATAAAAACATTTATAAATACAGTAATTGCATGCCAGTGATTTGTGGTATTTTGTCATACTTTTATTTCTGTCATTTTTCTGTCTGATGGCATATACTAAACTCCTAATATGTTTTATTAAGAATTTTTATCACTTCTTAAAGAGCTGTAAAGGTGGTCCTGGACGCTTTAAGAGGTTCTGCTTCTGCTTTTTACATTTTCAGACTTGAATTAACAATAGTCAGGTTGTCTTGGCGCAGAAACTTTAATCTTCCGTGATGTGTTGGGACATGGGAACTTGTTTCTGTATGCTTCCAATTTTAACCCGTTACTCAACCAACATCAGTTATATCATCAATAAAGTGTTGTGAGTCAGCTGCAACCATGAAGCTGCCTCCTTCTGGCTTCATGTATGAGGGTTTTCTGGGTCTTTCCATTCTCCAAAGTCTTATCTGCCATCAGTTTTTATTGAAGACCCATTCTCTCATCGTTATTCATCTTTCCTAATTTCGCGCTGCCGGTTATGCTCTTAATTAGTGTGAAAGTTTTGAATCTTGCACAGAAGTTACTGTATTTCTTCTGCCAAAGTCGTTAGTGACATGTGACATATTCATACTTTCATTACTGTGTTAGCTTTTTTTTTTTTTACAGCTCGCTAGTTTTTCTGTCACATATTGGTCTGTTATGGGCAATGTGATGATCATAAATGGCAAACCCCACCAGTTGTTTGGATGTAATGCAGAATTACTATGCAGTGCTTTATGCAGTGGACTCAGATATCAAACTCCAAGGACTAAAATACGTTTTTATACATTATATGTGCATAGTTAAATGAGCACAGTTAAAACACTTATCACTCATTTTACATTTGATACTCCAATTAATATTCAATACACTTTAATTTGGTTGCTAGATATTATTAAAGCATTGATGCATATCCTGCATAAAAAACGTAGTAAACAGAGCTTTTCATATGTATTTAGGACTGGGTGATCTGACTTCAAAACAATATCATGATTATTCCAAACTTTTACTATGATTTTGATTTATGAACCATTATTTATGAAACACAGTTCATGCACAAGAGGTTTAATTCCAGCTCAAATCCAACATCCAGCACTACCACCTTTGGGCCCCTGAGCATGCCCCTTAACCCCAAGTTGCTTCAGGGATAACTCTGGATAAGAGCGACTTCTATACAGCGTAGTAAATTAAGATACATACAGTGGATATTGTTCATCAGATTAACAGACATGAACAAGATGATATCAGTCAGAAGTTGTAAATGCTGTTTTATTTAAATATGTTTTGGGTTAGGTTGCCCAGGCCTATTTGTAGTCTGTATTTAAAAAAAACAATTATTGATTGTTTCACAGATGTCAGCTTTCATATCATTGTGGTTTTTAAATATTTAGGAAGATGACAGACCTCATCTGCCCTCTCGCTCTCTGGAGAATAGGTCATATTTCATTTGTAAATGACATTGATTTATCCGAGTAGTCAAGGGGAAACATTCAGCAGAACTAATTCACATTGGTCAGTCTGTACAGTCTGACCCACAGACCCACAGACCTTTCATTTCATCAGCCATTCAGTGAGTAAATCTGTATTAAAACAGAGAGGTTTTCATCATCATGCTGCCTGCATATTAGCAAATGAAAGATGTTCATGGTGGCTCTTGATGATTAATGACTGGCAGAAACCGTTATATAATTTTTATTTAACGCTGGTTTTATTAATTGTGCGTCCCAAAGCACAATTAATAAGTTAGATTGCAGCTTTCATACTGAAATATATTTTTTATGCATTTTCTGGCAAAATGATAGATTTTCATTTGAACTGACACACACACAGGAAGAAAAGTTACTGTTTAGGTGACACCATTGCCATGTTACTACTCACCCTACTCACTTCCACTCGATTTATGCATTAAGGAAATAAGAAAAGTGAGTGGAAGTGAGTAGGGGGAGGGTGAAGTAACTAGTTTGGGAAAGCCCCAGGGAAACGCAACACAAATCCAATGTAAAAATGTTTGAGGCTGAAGTAGTATGAAATCCCAGACGATTTTAGAATCCTGACCAGACAGCATTTTTTAGGTCTTAAAAAGAGGACATGTCCAGGGAAAGGAGGACGTCTGGTCACCCTAAAAATGATCCACCACTAGAATTGTGATGAAGTCAGACAAAAGGGAAATAATCTGCCAATAAATAATGACTTCAAAAATGACTTAAGTGACTTACTGTATATAAACTCTATATAATACCTGCTAAAACCTTTGTAGATACATACTCAGAAAAAAAGTACAGAATTGTACTAATCTAGTCAGGTTAGAGGAACAAATTTCAGTCAGTCTGTCACTGAATGCAGAATTTCGTGATTCAAAGCTTACGTTCTGCCTTTCAGGGAACAATTGGATGTCTTGTACATTATGGATCATAAATGCAGCTTTTTTACAGGCCATCAAACACTAATCTAAACTGTGCCTACACTGTTTGCTTTTGTATTTATTTAAAGCAAGTCAGCATAAACAGTGTATCATAATGAAAAGGTGAAATGAACTTTATGTCAGCCTTTAAACAAAGAAAACGCACATTTAAATGAAAATGAGTGTGACTTCTCCATGTAGCCCTTAATCAACACAGCCCTTGATCACCACCCAAGTTCCAGTGTTCGGCTGTTTGTTTGGTATCATGGCTGATGTGTGTGATGTTACAAGCGGGGTTGACAGAGCTGCTTTGTCTTTATTGTGACGCTGCTCGGTGTGATTCCGTGACGCTGTGATGCTGCTTCCCGCCACACTCGGCCCTTTGTGCTTCATTTACTGTCTCTCCTGTGGGATTCCATTGTGACAGAGAAAAATCTGGCCTTTTCTGCACCAGGGATGGCTCCCATGGGACTGAGTGTGTGTCTGTGTGTGTCTGTGTGTATGTGTGTGTGTGTGTGTGTATGTGTTTGTCAGTGTTAGGGGGTAGGGAGGGGGGAGGGTGTGTTTCAGCTATCCTGATAAAATGTCCCCCTTATTATGTACCATGTTTGATTTGCTAGCTGCTCGCAGTTTTTTCCTGGGACACTTTCAGAGTTTCGAGGAAGAGAGAAAGTGTTGAAAGTTGAATGATGTGAGCTATGATGATGCTGATGGATGTTCCAGTGCTGAAGTGAATGTAGGAATTAAAATGTATGGTTGAACTGTCTGATAAACGACTGATTTTTGTGTTGAAGCTTAAATTGATATTGATCAAAAATAATCAAACAAATCACCAAGACAGTTTAGAAAATAGATACTGCAACATTCATCCACAGGGATGATGAAACCAAGGGGAAAATCTGGTTAGGAATTAGTAATGTTCTTTAAATATGTAGACAGACAGAGTTATTATAGCATAAAGTTCCATCTAAGCATGGGCCGGTTACCGCTATACTGGTTTAATAAAGCCACCGCTTCAAAACCGTACCCAATTTCCGACATACCGCCTCTGCGGTATGAGCTGTTTTTAACGCCCCGTCAAAGATAGAAATTGAAGGTCTCCCCTATGTGGTGTGACGCGAAGATTAACACTCCCCCTTCCCCACTCCCACTCTGGTTAACGGCAGCTGTGAGCGATGGCAGAAGGAGGTGACCCCACCACTCTTTGCTAAATTCAAGGTGAATGACTTAAAATAAACATTTGCAACCTGCTACTATAATTAGCGTGTCTAGCATTGGTGAAATAAATACTATAGGTAATAGGTAAATATGACTAAATATAACATTTCCCATAACATTTATTATGAACTGCAAACTGAATTTCCATAGTCACACAGAATGTGCTTCGCTGAAAGGTTCATCACCGTAGTATCCGCACAGAACTGGACAAGGTTTAAACTGGAATCTGCGCCATTCAGTCACTAAAGTCTATGGCGTAAAATTACGCGGATGTGGAGAAAGGCTTTTTCTCCCCAATAGGCCTAAATGTTTACTGTTTCTCTGTAATGTTTATTGGCGTGCGTTTTAAGTAAACACGTAAAACAAGCAGACACACTCGATCGTGTGCTCTCTCCCCAGTTATGTGCAGTAGCCTACGTATGTGTGTATCAATATTAAATAACATTAAAGAATTATTGAATATTATTCTTAGTAGTAGCAGTAATCTGTGCTTTTACCTTGAAAAATGAGTATGGAATACATTATCTACAGCACCATAATTTGGATTAAATCTGAAATGGGTTAGGGCTAGCAATACAGTGATACCGAGATATTTTTGCTTAAGGTTATCATACGTTAGAATTTAATACCGGCCATTTTTCTACTGATTAATCTTGTAACTATTTTATTGATTAGTTGATTTATCTAAACAATTAATTTTCCCATAGAGATATTAATATTCACTATGTTTAGTTAACTTACACCTTTTTTAAATTTAATTTGACTGATCACAATCATCCACTCTAATCTTATCTGTCAGATTCATGGCATTTACTACACAAACAAACACATGAAAAATAAATATATACATAGGCTTCATGTCTCAAGCCCGACCTATAAGAACACACACTATTACTGTCAGTCCATGTAGAATTAGCCAGGATTCCAGCCTAAACATTACCTCAAACACTTACTAACTGATATTTATTGTAGCAGGTAAACAACTTTTTGCCATAATAATGAGTGTATTTAGAAGCTACAGAGAAGATATTGAAAATCTATCCTATGAATGGAAAATATTGAGCTGGAAGAATAAAACGGGATGCAGATGAACAGAAACCAAAGCAAACTCCGTCATAAAGGACAACAGGCACATGACGAAGATAAAGAGGAGAGACAGACTTTAATACACACAGAGACAGGTGGAAGACATCAGGATTGATGAACCTAAACAAGGACAAGGAGCGTGACAGATTTTGGCCTCTGATGGCTGAAGTGGGGTGATCGTGACATTTCCAATTTATTACAGTGTAAAAATATATAATTAATAACGCATTGACATCACATGACATCACACAATCAATTTTTTCTGTAGAGTAGGGTAAATGTGAATCGATTCTTTGTCGATTCAAAATCGATTCATGAATTCCAAAAAAGCAATTCATATTTTTCAGCTAATGGAATGGCACTAGTTTACGTTTTCCCCTACACATCCCATTTTTCTACTTTACTTCACATTGTACGCAGATTGGGCATGGATCTCAGATTGGTCAGCCATGGTTACTGCCGGGATGTTCTTTTTAACTAGAATCTTTAAGCGGTAGCCAGAAAATCACCAAACAATGTTATTATGTTATAATCCAACGGTTTTCAACTGCCTCTGTCCCAGGGACCACCACTCAGACTAAGCAGTAGTCCATGGCTATCCAGTTTGTGTGTATACTATATTCTATTATTTTTTAAATATTTGCATTAAATTCATTATTCATAAAGATGCTGATGTCATCAGAAAATGTTTTGAAAAATAAATCAAATGAAAAAAAATCTTTAAAAAGTGATTTCACTCGTGAAACTGGATTGCACGTCATGGACCCCCGATATAATTGATTATGGTCTGCCACTGCATCAATGCAGAATCATCCACGTCTGCATCGCGATGCATTGATTATGTGATTCATTTCAACAGCCCTAGTATGCGTACATATGCTCTACATTTAGCAAGCTACATTGGATTCAGTGTGATTTTTTTGTTGATAAGCCACAGTCAAATGAGAAAAGTAACTCTGAAAACAAATTCATCCATATATTGAATCGTAAATTGCTTATGAATCACGTATCAATTTTTAATCTAATTGTGAGCCCAAGAATCGGAATCTAATCGAATCGTGAGATTTCCTGAATCGTACACCCCTAGTAAGTGACACAAAGAGAAGGCATGAAGGCAGGATTCTTTAATCCAGGAGCAGGACACAAAGCAAACAAAGCAAAAGGCGGGTATGAACTCTCGACTTGAACGAGACTAGCAAACACACAAACCCAGGGAAAACAAAGAAGGGACAAACATGGGTCAGACTGGCGGGAGTAAATAAGGCCAGAGACAGGTGACACTAATCAAACATGGCTCAGTAGTGTTGGGCTTTGGGCTGCAGTAGGGGCTTGCTGATGGGAGCGGGGGACGTGACAGAAACGTGTTGAAAAGTCAACCAAAAGGTCTGGAATAAGAACATGTGAAGCTCTCGGTAATTCAACCATAGAATAAACACAAATCTCTACTTTGAATGAATTTCTAAGTCTACTAGAAATTACTCTTAAGTTCATAGTATCTGGTAGTTTGCAGATATTTGTATTTGGAATCCGTTAACAAACTGCTGTCCAAAAGTTCTGTGTTGATTTTAAAAGGGTTCTACGTGACGTTATCGTCATCGGGTGGAACAAAACTAAAAGGCATATAACACAACAACCAGATAGCCTCTAAGACAGACAGCACTACCACCTAAATGTGACTTTGCATGGCAAAACCAGTCGCTTGTCGCAAATTTTCTAAATTGAGTTATTTTTTTATGAAAGGGCATAAATCAACCTTCAAAACGATACCTATATGGAATGAATCGGACGACATATGACTGAGATATCAACATTCAAAGGAGTCGGGTTTCTCCTGTCACGCCAAGTGAGAAACGGAGAAATCTGCCTTTGAAGTTGACTATCGCCGTAGCACTCACAGACGCTTGGTGCGGTCGCGGCTACGTTTGCATTTACGGTAGCCTACGCTGCATTCACAGCCACACGGATAGCCTACCTGCGTTAGTTAGGTTAACTGAACTCGGGAGACGAAGATGGATTCCGGAGGAATATCTTCTAGTCAACGAGTGGATTTACCGTAAATATTGGAGTAGAGCGGTCAAAACAGAAACTTTTAACATTCTGCTGGAATTGAATTCCTCACCTCAAGAAAGTCACGTTTTTAGGATGGAAAGGGTAAGTTTTTCAGCGAAATTTATTCACAACAGTACAGTATAGACCTTCCACTGTTTCAAAACACGAAAAACAAAAAATCCAAAATTTTACCCCACGCAACATAAACGCTCGTTTTTCTCGGAAACCTCCGTTGCGACAAGCGACTGGTTTTGCCGTGCAGAGTCACTAATGCAGTGGTTTCTATGAATGTAAGTTGCACGTTTCTTCATAACACAATACTATATTGATTCACTGGGCGATGATTCAATGTCTGGCTGTATGCTTTAACAAGTTATGATTAGATTCAACTTGAGAGATTGATATGAGGCAGTATCTTGTGCTGATTCTGTTTATATCAGGTGGAAAAAAACAACTGAAATGTCATTAGATTTTATTCCAGAGCTCAACCAACCATATCAATGAAAGACAATAATCTGTTTGAATAAAAATCTATATAAAGTGAGCTTACAAGATGTGTGGCGTCTGGATCGATGCTATGGGCTCGTTGATCATTGAATCGATGTATCAGTGTAGCTCAGCATATAATTACACCCCTAGTGGCTGCAAGACAAAGACGGGAAGCAAGGCTTAAATGAATACCTCCAAACACGTTAGACATCAGGGACATAAGCATCTAGTGGTCAAATCCAGGAGACTGCAGGGGCGAACACTACATTTATATAGTTATGACACAAGGCATTTTTCATCTTTACTAAAAAGGCACTTTGCTTTCTGCGAGCTTTCAAGCTGACTGAGTTGGAGTGATGTTTTTAAATAATTGGGGGGAATAGTGTCATTGATTTAAAGTGGCCATTTAAAAAACGGA
This sequence comes from Distichodus sexfasciatus, assembly GCA_032718565.1. Lineage (NCBI taxonomy): Eukaryota > Metazoa > Chordata > Actinopteri > Characiformes > Distichodontidae > Distichodus > Distichodus sexfasciatus. Next base: position 91,067 of record JAVGVS010000801.1, read on the forward strand.
CATAAATGAGGCCAAAGTGTGCTTCATGACTGACATAAGTATCTTCTAAATACCGAATATGAGGGTTAGGCAAAAGTTATTAATTTCACTCTGCATCCAGATTTTCCATCTTTTTCTGGTTTATACCTGGTATCAGGTCAACACTGGTGTGAAGTGAGTCAAGCTGAACCAGATCCAGAATTGATGACATTTGTTCTGGATTGTTCTACATTAAGGGTCAACTGATTATCGGCAGATATTAGGCATTTTGCCGATTATTGGTATCAGTATTTAATTTTGACCATCACCAATATTAAGTAATTACGAGGTGCGCTACTGTGGCTACTTTTCTCTCTGTGCCGTTTGCTCTCGACTCGCTGCTTCATTTAATGTTCCGACAGTCTCTGATTGGATGAAAGTGAAAGTGATTGATTATTTGTCATTGTGAACACACCACAGCACAGCACACAGCACCACGAAATGTGACCTGCATGTCACCCATCCGTGAAGGAGCAATGGACAGCTAACAAGCGCCCGGGGAGCAGTGCTTGGGGACGGTACCTTGCTCATGAGTACCTCAGTGGTAACTTTACCGGCGCTGGATTCGAACCTGCGACCTGCTACCGTTACACCACCAACTGCCCCATATGTTCCATATGGATATACTGTATGTCACACGAGTAGTAGCCAGTCAACGCTGAAGTCTTGTTGGCACTCACACTACACGAGCGCAGCGTGAAACTCCGAGAAGGAGGAGAAGAGAGAGGAGAGTTCGAGCTGAATTTTGACCGAGATTTTCTCTTTTTTTTTGCATATCGGTTCCAAATATCAGTTATTAACTAGCAATAATCAATATCGCCCCTGAAAAAAGAAAATATCAGTCGAGCTCTATTCTACATGATCACATTAGATTTACAGCTTTTATCAGACAGTTATCCAGAGCAACATTTCTCTGAGGCGCAACTTAGGGTTAACCTTTTGAACTCAATGGACGCGTTTCGCATTCATTTTTGTAACCTTTAGTTTCAGACTCATAACTCGCGACAGGAGTAACACACATGCATGATACACATATCAATGAAATCGAGAAGATATTTGTATTTGGAATCTGTTAACAAACTGCTGTCCAAAAGTTCTGTGTTGATTTTAGAAGGGTTCTACATGACGTTATCGTCATTGAGTGGTCGGGTGGAACAAAACTAAAAGGCATATAACACAACAACCAGATAGCCTCTAAGGCAGACAGCACTACCACCTAAATGTGACTCTGCACGGCAAAACCAGTCACTTGTCGCAAATTTTCAAAACTGAGTTATTATGTTTTCATGAAAGGGCAAAACAATACCTATATCGAATGAGTCGGACGACATATGACGACATAATTGAGAAGACTTACCCTATACGATCGTCTAAGTCCCGTGTTTGTGCAATAAATTATTCCAGAGTAATCGTGTGCGCAACAAAGAGTAAATTTAAAGGGTTTCTCACAAAAACACACTGCTGAAAAAAAATATATCTTTTTGTGCCTGAGTCTTTTTCTGTGTATGTGTCTGTCTGACTGTAGCTGTTGGGGGATAGTGTTTGACTGTATTCTAGAGGTCATCTGATCAGGAACATCTCTGGGGCAGACTGCTAACTTCTTCAGCAGTAATAATGATACCAAGGAGGTCAAATTTAAATTCCGTCTGGAAATAAGCACATATTTTTATATTGTAATAAGCCATAGAATGTCCCAGATTGAAAAAAATATGTAACAATGGCTATGGACCTTTACCCCACACATGCAAAACATTGTCTTGTAAAAATAAGAAAAAAAGTACAATTTCACTAGGCGAAAACTAGAATTTGCTTATAAAAATGATATCAAGATTTGACTTGTTAGTTTCACATCAAATAATTACATAAATAAGTAGCCCTGGGTCTTCTGAAAAGAACAACATAACAGAAAATCTAAATCAAATCAGTATTTGGTGTTACTACCTTTTGCCTTCAAACCAGCATCAATTCTTCTAGGTAGACTTGCACAAAGTCAGGGATTTTGTAGGATTATAGTCATTATATTATTTTGTAGTCATTATATTATTTTGTAGGATTATAGGATTATAGATCTGTGGTTAGTTCTCCAAGATGTTTGGAACAACCTACCAGCCGAGTTCCTTCAAAAACTGTGTGCAAGTGTACCTAGAAGAATTGATGCTGTTTTGAAGGCAAAGGGTGGTCACACCAAATATTGATTTGATTTAAATTTCTCTTTTGTTCATTCACTGCATTTTGTTGATGAAAATAAATGATTAACACTTCCATTTCTGAAAGCATTCTTTGTTTGCAGCATTTTTTCACACCTGCCTAAAACTTTTGCACAGTACTGTACACATACACATGTTTAAAACAGGATTCTAAGTGACTGACAGACGTTTTAAGTGACTGATCAGAGTGGAGCCACGTTTACAGGGCAGTAAACAAGTGTCATGTGGGTTCCAGATGATGCAGAGCAGCACTCAATCAGTGACAGTAATGTTCTAAATGATTGACAGCAGAGTGATTGGGGGAATGTTCGAAGTGATGAACAGCAGTATGGTATGTGATGGCGTTTGAACCGATTTGCTGTAGTCTTTCAGGTCACTTTGTTATGAGATTCGGCAATGAAATAGAGCCAGAACTAAAACCAAACATACCTCAAAAAAAGTAAGCGTGGCAAGGCAAAGACCAAGAGGAGATGTGGGGGAGGAGAGGGATACACACAAACACAGGTGCAACTCAGCAGGGGAGACCACAGGGGTGCACAATTCACAAATTCGGTTCGATTCCGATTCTTGGGCTCACGTTTCTATTCAAAATCGATTCACGATTCACGATTTCGAGCTTGTTTCCAGATTGCTGTTTTGAGTTACTTTTCCCATTTTTCCCACACATTACAAAAAGGAAAACGCTTCCCTCTGCTGTTCTCAGTGATGCGCGCCCCAGCAGGGAGTTTTTCAGTGTCGCACCGGCACAGCTGAACTGCTGCCTCACTCCGCCATGTTAATTATGTTGTGCAGGTGTAGCCTAGTTTAACTTACGTATGATCGCAGCAGAACGGTGTGATTTTGTTATGCCGCCAACCCAGAATATCGCAAAATTTATTTTTACCCCGGGATCAAAATTTAGCCAGGGGTTAGCGTGAACAGTATGATATGGCACACCCCTTGGTATGCATGAATCAATTTCGAATCGGTAGAGAAAGAATCAAGATTCGATTCAATGTTTTTTTTTTTCTGCACTCCTAGTAGACCAGCCTAAATAAAGAATGTATGGTTGTATGGTTTGGAGACAGTGCCAATGAGGAAGAGACAGGAGGCAGAACTGGAGGTTGCAGAGCTCAAGATGTTGAGGTTCTCTTTGGGAGTGACGAGGATGGATAGGATCAGGAATGAGTTCATCAGAGGGACAGCTCATGTGATGTTTTGGTGATAAAGTCAGAGAGGCCAGACTGAGATGGTTTGGACACGTCCAGAGGAGAGACAATGATTACATAGATAGAAGGATGCTGAGGTTGGAGCCACCAGGCAGGACGCTGAGAGGAAGACCAAAAAGGAGATTTATGGATGGGGTGAAAGAGGACATGAAGTTAGTTGGTGTGAGGGTAGAGGATGCAGAGGATAGGACTAAATGGAGACAGATGATTCACTGTGGCGACCCCTGAAGGGAAAAGCCGAAAGAGGAAGAAGAAGAAGGCTAGACAAAGTGACCTCTGGTGGACAAACCAGGGAATGCGGTTGGGTCAGATTAGTCATAAACGGAGAGACAACACTGACTTTATGAACTTAAAATAGAAGTTTTAGTTCAATATTAAAAAGGCACCCGATTTACTAAAATTTTGCTTTTTTATCAGAATTTGAAGCTAGAACATTTCCTTTTTTGGATTTAAATTCCCTCAAAACATGTGCATGCTAAAGAACAGTCCTCTTACATTTAAATAAACACATTTCGGAGAGTTCTGTTCCCATTTTGATCTTTAAATCAGTATGTCTTTTGATGACACTCAGAGTCTACCTATATAAATAATCACAGAATTCGCAAAAAAATAACCTCAAAATCAAGAAAACGTGGAAGAATAAAAAGGAGTCTACAGCACATCTAGCCACGAGTAGTCCAGTTTGAGGCTGGGCACGAGGTTTTGACGCCAGGCCCCGTATTTCTTGTGAATCGATGGCGAGCGGACACGTCATTATAGAGCGCGCCGTATTGAATATCTGTCAGGAGACTCCCGGCTCCCTTTTGGGGGTGTGGAAGTGGAGGAGGGGAAATGGCATCGCCCACATCTGAAAGCCTTTTCTTCCTTCTTTTTTTTTCTTTTTGCTGACTGGGCAGAGTGAGATTGGCTGGAGCGAGGAGAGAGGGCTTAGAGGACAGCAGGGCCACGCGGAGTTAATGGGAAGGCGGAGAGGAGTGATTAAGTGGTGGACAGAGGGAGCCTTTTGGGTTGTTGAACACTACACCACTTCTGGGACGCTTGGTCCAGCTCGTGGACCAGAGTAATAACGTGTGACCTCTTTATTGTGTTGAGGGGGGAAAGCAGAAGTGGAGGAAGTGGAGAAGTTGACCAAGCGAACTGATGAAGACTGCTCGACTTAAAGATGCTGCTGCTGAAACACTTTTTCAGCTTTGTAGTTGTAAGGTTTAATTCAGTTTTTGTGCAGGGCCGTTTGTTACCTCTTTTCCCTGTGCAGTGGTGCCGGTGTCGGTGCTGGTGTTGTTGCGAAATTGTCTCCCTGCTGAGAAAAACGCCCCCGTCATACTACTAACGTAAAACATATTACTACTGAACTACTCATTTTACCTACTACACGAAGCAACGATCGCAAAACACCTCTTGTGTTTTCAGAAGCTTTGAGGATACATGTAAATATCCAAATGATGCTCATTCTGCTTTTTTTCACAATCGAAAGAGATCGACATTCATTCATTCATTCGTTCGGTCAGTCATTATCCGAACTGCTCAGTCCCAGCCGGGGCCGTGGCGGGGTGTGGGGGGAATGAAGCGGAGCCTATACCAGGAACTGTGGGTGCAACGCGGGGACCAACCCTTGGCAGGCACCAACACACCGCAGGGCACACACTCACATAATCACACTCTCAGTCACACCTTACGGGGCCAATTTAGAGCCGCCAATGAACCTACATTGCGTGCTTTTTGGATTGTGGGTGGAAACCGGAGCACCTGGAGGAACACGGGGAGAGCATACAAACTCCGCATAGAAATGCCTTATGGCCGACCCAGGGATTGAAGCCAGGAGCTTCTCGCTGTGACGCAGCAGCGCTAACGACTGCGTCACCGTGCCGCCCTAAGAGATCGATATCCACAATTCAATATGTTGAGTAGTAAACTGGCATTAGCTCAGTTGCAAATAGTAATTCTTGGCCCTGTGATCAGAAGGTCACTGGTTCAAGTCCCGGACCAGTAAAGGTACCACTGAGGTACTCATGAG